>APFE031357007.1:2485-19757 GCA_000404065.3 Pinus taeda | reverse complement strand
AACAGAAGTGACATAATCATCATACCTTCTCGGTGGCCGTTTGAGTCTTGTCGACCTCCTTAAGGATGTTTCTGGCGCTTCCTCGATTGGCTGACTACCACCTGTAGGAACTTCTTGCCGATCAGTATCTGAGACCTGTTCATGATCTAAACCTGAACCCTATTCATGTTCTGATTCTGAAACCTGTTCAAGACTAGTATTTGAACTATGGTCATCATGACTATCGTTAGAAATGCTATCAAACTGAATGTGTTGAAAGTCAGATACATCATCCTGTTGCAATCGACTATCTACATCTAACTGTACAAGAGAGGATTCATTAAACTTTACATCTCTGTTGATGACGATTTTGCGGGTAATAGGATCCCACAATCTATATCCCTTTGTTCCAACACCATACCCAACAAAGATATACCTTTTTGACTTTGGATCTAATTTAGTTCGCTGATGTTTAGACACTAGAGCATATGCATCACAACCAAACACTCTGAGTTTAGAATAGTCACAAGGGTGTCCTTTCCATACCTCTTGCGGAATCTTGCAATCTATCGTCGTCGATGGAGATCGGTTTATCACATAACAAGTTGTTGCCACTGCTTCTGTCCACAACTCCTTTTGCAACCCGGCGTTACTCAGCATACTCCTTGCTCTCTCCAGAAGAGTCCTGTTCATGCGTTCAGCAACTCCATTTTGCTGAGGCGTATAAACCGTGGTCTTATGCCTCTCGATCCCTGCGTCCTTGCAATAGCTGTCAAACTCCTTGGAAGTAAACTCACCACCATTGTCAGTTCGTAAACATTTTATTGTTCTACCAGTGTTGTTTTCTACCAATGCTCTAAACTGCTTGAAAACTGAAAAAACATTAGACTTTCTTTTCAACATGTAGACCCAAACCTTCCTAGAAAAGTCATCAATGAATGATACAAAATAAGATGAACCACCATATGAAGTTGTGGGGGCTGGTCTCCAAACATCTGAATGGATATAATCAAGTATGCCTTTACTAGTATGTTTGCCTGTTTTAAACTTTTGTTTACTTTGTTTTCCAAACAGATAATGCGTACAGAAATCTAATTTTCTAGACTTCAGATTTGGAAGTAACTTGCGATCAGCCAAAATTTTCAACCCTCTCTCACTCATATGCCCCAATCTTTGATGCCATAAGTGAATGGAGTTACTGTCATGTGCAGACACAGTAGACACAAAAGCTGACCCTATACCTCCTTCTAACTGAAATATATTTCCTACTTTCTTAGCTTTCATAACTAGTAAAATGCCTCTATAAATTTTCATTACTCCACCTTGAATTACAGTTTTATACCCATTTGAATCAAGTGCTCCTAATGAAATCAAGTTTTTCCTTAAATCTGGTACATGCCTCACATCAGTTAATATTCTAGTTTTCCCATCAAACATTTGTAGTTGTATGCTCCCAATCCCAACAATATTACATGTTACATCATTACCCATGTATACAGCTCCATCTTTAATTGATTTATATTCCTTAAACCATTCTTTATGGATACACATGTGGTTTGATGCACTGGAATCTAACAACCAATGTTGACCATGATTTGACACATTAACTAATAATACTTCATCACTCATACCTAAACCAGATGTCGAACCTGTATCTATCGTATTTGCCTCCTTCTTCTCTGTCGAAGACTCTGCTTTTGAAGTTTGTTGTTGTCGCTTCCAGCAGTCCTTCTTTAAATGCCCTTATTTGCCACAAAACCAGCACTTTAGCTTACTCTTCTTCCCTTTCGACTTTGAACGTGAGTCGCTCGGCTTCCTGGGGCGTCTTTCTTTCGAACGACCTCTAGCCCATCATAGCTTCTGATGTAGAGGTTTCGAAATGTGACTTCCTCCTTGTTTCTTTCGATAATAAGGATGCAACTACATCATCAAACTCAATAGTTTCTGATGAACTAAGACTTATAGAAGTAACAAAATGATCCCATGACTCGGGCAACGAGCACAATAAAGTAATAGCTTTATCCTCGGGTGGTATTTTTACTTCTATACTTTGTAATTGCACAAGGAGAGTATTAAAAGCATTTAAATGATCAACAATCGATGTACCTTTCTTCATTCGCAAACCGTACAACTATCGCTTCAGGAGAATCCTATTAGTTAAGGAATTGGTCATGTACAGTTTCTCCTGTTTCGTCCACAAACCAGCAGCTGTTGTCTCCGACACAATATTAAACAAGACATCATCAGCTAGACACAGTCGAATAGCACTAATCGCTCTTTCATCCATCTCGGCCCACTCACTATCTGTGATGTTGTAAGGTTGTTTGGACTTGCCCAACAACGCCTTTGCCACGCCATGTTAGACAAGTAATCATGCATCTTCACCTTCCAGATCTCAAAATTATTCTTGCCATTAAATTTCTCAATTTCAAACCGGGCACTTTGAGTTTTCGCCATTTTTGTATCAAAAAAGCACAATAATCTCCAATACCAACTTTAAATACCATCAATTTAAAAAAAACTGCCTGTGCCTTTGTTTTTACACAACAAAAAAAAACTGCCTATGCTTTGTTGTCTTCGCTTTTCAAAAAAAAAAAGCAATTCCTGCCGTTGAGTATCACACTCGAAAGCATTACATCACTTTCATGCAAATCACGCAATCAAACCATGCACCAACAATCAAACCACGCACCAATGTAAGTGCTTCCTTAATGGTCCACATGCGTAATGGTCAAAGCCATATTTTAAAGCAACAATGTAAGTGCTTTCTCATAAATCCATCGTTGTATATTCCTCACTAAAAGAAAAATCAAATTCTTTTATGTGAAAGACCATGGTATACTTTCCAACATGCGTTCTACTATTTTTTGTTTTAACAAATATGTGTTATATAACTTTAAAAATCTGCCCTTTAAAACTATATAACTTTTAAAAAATCGGCCCTTTAAAAAACTGCCACAAACTCCACGCAGCAATGGTTTATAACATATAATGCCACACAGGTTTTGAGCATATATATATGTTATATGATTTTAAAAAATAAACTGCCTTGTAGAAAACGTCCACAAGTTCCACGCAGCAACTCATAATTCCATGCCAAACAACGTCCATGCTCAATCCATAATTTTTGTTTTCAATGTAGGTTTGTTAAAAAAAAAAACAAAGCAAAAATACCTCCATTGCGCCGATCGATCGAGGCTTGAACCTCTACTCGTCTCAATTCCTCGATAACCTCTGGGAATCACTGCATATATATCAAGCCTATCCACGCTCCAGACCTTAGCGGCCAGGCACAGGCTCGCGGTGCTGCTCTCCTTTGATTGATTGGCTCGATTCCGTCGACTATTGGGCAGAGTGCTCACACATGTAAACCACTGAATAGTGCTCCAGCAATATACATCTCCACGCAAACGAACATCAACCAAACTCCCTCAGCGCTCCACCTTGAGCTCTGATACCAGTTGTTGGAATTTAGAGGGACAACAAATCAAACAAAATAACACACAACAGAATATCAAGCACATAAACACAAAAATTAACGTGGTTCACCCAACCAATCTGGGCTACGTCCACCAAACATAGGCATCAGGAGTTTATTAATCAAATTGGAGATTACATCAAGAAATTCTCATAAAACCTCTCACACTCTTAGCAAACCATCCGAATGATTGCTTGTTATATGGCATAGAGAATCTAACAGTCTCATAAATCCCTCACATCAAATATAGGAGGCATTAACTCCCTCACAGCAACCTAGAGCTAATCTAGGACCTGAATTCTATTGTTGTCATCAGCTGAGATTTTTCCTATTTTGCTCAAACAAAAAATCTCAACAGCTAAATATGTATAAAACTTCCTGAATCATCATTTGATGACTCCTAAGGCTTTCAGTAACATCCTCAATAGTTGTCATTAGTTCAACCTTTGTTCGGAAGTTTCGTCACCGAATGGTAGATTCCTCTGTTGGAGCTCCCTTTCTTCTTGAACGACTTTCTTTATGTTCTCTTTGGATTTTAAGTTCGCATTACTTAACCTCAAGTGAAGATCTTTGTTTTGATTGTTCCATTGCTCCAATGTGGCGTGACATGATTCAATTTTCTCTTCTGTGGACTATTGTTGTGCAGGAAGGTCCAATCATAACCTCGTGGATCACATTTTAGCATAGTAGTACTGCCCCGTGGCATTCATCGTGGAAGGTTGGTCGTCTCCGTTATGCCTCCCGAGATGCTACGGGTCCTAATTGATTCAATGTGCCGAGAGGTTTCATCAAGGGCTTCGGTCCATTCTATCATTACTTTCTTTGTAGCAGCTACCACGTCCTATTCCTCCGCCATTGACTTCGATATTATAGGAAACTCTGACCAGACCATCAAATCCTCTCATCGATTGTAGAAAAAATGTCTATCATAACTCATGCTCTGGTCATCAACGACACCCCCTTGGACAGCCAAGGCAGGGTTCGTCTCTATAAGAGGTATCCACAGATTTCACAACTCCAACAATCACCTAAGGTTGACCATTGCAAGGTCACCTCTTATAACATTCACCTTGACGAGACTGCCAAGATCCTCTCTCACCACCACATCTGTGAAGCTGTCTCGTTCAACCGTCCTCTGATCCGCATTAACATTCAGCTCAGTCCAATCCAAAACAATCTTATTGACCCTTGCATGAAAGAGATGAATGTAACTGTTGAATCTGAAGGTGCCACCATGTACACCTTCAACCATTAGAAGATTCTGAGAATTCAAAAACTGCAAAATCATCGAAACCTTGGAGTGCATAGAGTATTCGTTTTCTCGAAACCTTGAGCCTCTCCTTGTTGACAACCAGGATCGTGTTCTTCCTCTACCCATTTTCGAAGCTCTTAAAGATGGAAGAATCTGTCAACATGATGGCACGAATGCAAGGTCTGTACACCTGTGTGTCGAATTTGTTAAACCAAGTTAGGCTCTTCACATGGGCTGCATCCTTAGTGTCGTATATGTAAAGACCCCAAACAATCCTATGCACGGACGACCGTTAGGGTTTCTGAGACCCTACTTACGGTTTCGACACTGTGAAGATGCGTTAATGTCGTGGTATGCTTCCTAAGAGGTCAGTCATATGCTGTGACTTTTCTACCATGGTCGATCCACACGGTGTCGTCGTACGAAGCGCAGATCGCCAGAGGTTAATCCCAGCCATTGGAAATGACCATTGAGACTCTTTTGACATTGATTCTGTCTAGGGCCTCCAAAGCCATGGCTTTCTTGATAGGCTCCAGGGTTCCATAATAGGAGGCCTCATTTATAAGGCCTTTGTTGTCGAATTTTTTTCGCATGTCGATGTTAAGAGCTTTCCCGTGCAGAAAACACCAAGGAGGATAGCGAACAAATGCAGGTCTCTATCGAATAGGATTTCAAGAGACTCTAAATGCGGGTCTATGGCTATGTATCACCCCAAGCTACACTCTGTGATGGGGACCTGAAGCAAATAGGTCGTTGAATTGTTACGCTGTGAATCTTTCCCAAAAAAAATTGAACATGGTGGCTTCTCAGATTTGCTTGTTCTGATACCACTTATAGGAATCTTTGGGGCTAAGACCCAGGAACCAAGAATGTTGAGAGATGAGGATAAAACCAATACAAATAATGCATTAACTGAATACATTCTAAAAGAAAATATGACAAGAGAGAACAAGATATACACACAAGCAAATTCATTATTAATAGAAAAAGAATGTTGTTACAACTACATTATGTGGAACTCTCCATCTTTTTACAAAGTGAGACTCAAATTTATAGCTTTTAAATTATCATGGATAATTACCATAAGTAAATACCATGTGTAACTATATGGATAAATGTGAAGATGGTAGATGTGAAGATGTAATATAAACTTAGTTGTAAGTTGAAATTAAAAGCATCCATAAAATGAACCTAAATTATACTTAGTAATCAAATAAAAAGCCTACACTCTTATTCAAATAAATAGATCATAGTATCCACAGACATAAAATGGACCTAAGTTATGCTTAGTAATCAAATAAAAAGCTTACACTCTTATTCAAATAAATAGCCTTTCTGGAAAAATATAAGATGAAAAGGTATAAGTACAAGATTTTCTTTCTCATTATTTTAATGATCGTAAAATGTTCATAGATTTTCTTTCTTATTATTTTAATGATCATAAAATGTTCATCATGGATTTTCATTAAATTATAAGTTTTTCTCCTCGTACAATCTTATATCTAGGTTCCTTTCATTAATATATGAACAAAGATAACCTCTTTGCGCAGTATGTCTTTAGTTGTTGTGGAAAATAACAACCTTCATTTTATATGTCGTTAATTGTTGTGCAAAACAACAACCTCCATTTTATACTAGTATCATGGAATTTGTTTTAGACTTGAATTTTCCTTAATCTTTATTTTAAAAACTCAAATAAAACCTTTTAATTTTATATTTTTATTAATATGTTAAGCATCGGGTTAATTTCATGTATTACTTAATAAATACATATAATAAGGCCATAGGCTAGAACCACCACATCTAAGCAATTTTCAAATAAATCAAAGTATTAAAACATTTATTTCAAAACCCTCATGTGCTTTCTTTCAATGTTTGCCATGTTTCCTGGTAGTCCTTCCCAGAGCCTTCATAAACTATGCATTCTCTTCTTCCCAAGGAACATTTTTCAGGACACCTCAACACTTATTAAAATATATTAGGTATGTTCTTTTTCCTTAAGACATGACTTGCAACCCTTTCATTTGTCTTATGCAACACATCTTTTCCATGTCCTCTCGGTCCCCCCTTCCCCAGAAGTTACAAGCATTCATTTATTCGAAAGAGTCGAGATAATTCATTATTGGGACATGTTAGGTCCTCTCTTCCACTTGTAGGCCCTATGTACGACCATATTCTTGTTATTATATTGGGCCTCGAGTCCTCTGTCATCTATGTACTCTTGTTCCATGTCACCCCGCTCCTTTGGAATGAGATTATTCTTTCTTCCTTCCTGGGTGACTCAGCTCTTCCATATGGTGCCCATGTATTTTTTCATTTCTTTGCATTGGAGCATGCATGCTCTCTTGCCATATCATCTCATTGTCCAATCATCTTGGCAACCCTTTAAAACACACATCCTTGTATTCCTTCCAAGCTCCATCTTCTAGGACGATTCAGCTTATCCACGAAGCATCATTGTAACTTCGCATTGGAACACATGTATTCTTGTTCCACATCACCCCATGGTCTAGTCATCCCAGTGTTCCCTTAAGCATGCTCCCTTTGTTCCTTCTAGACTTTAGCCCACAGGATGATGCTAGCATCCATGACATCCACCAACTCACTATCCCTTCAAACGAGAATATGTCACTTGTCATACTTGAGCAGCTAATATTGCAGCGTGGAAAATTGAAATGTGCACCCTTAATAAATTCCTTGTACTTACCACATTTTTGGTCAATTTCTCCTGCATGTGAGAAATTTAAGTTATATGAATGCTTGCAATTATATCGTTTTAAAAAACTTCATTGATAATAACTCATTGAAAAGTGTTGTAACCCTATTTTTCCCTTTGTTGATAGTAGAACAACTCTAGAAGTCTTATACCAACTGTTGAAATGGTGAGGCCAATGAAGAAGACACTAGTGCAGCAACCAACTCGGTCATTCCGAGAAGTAATTGATGAAAATTTGAAGGACTCATTCCTCTTTTTAGATATTGTATCCATAAGTGATGTCAACATTTCATTCTAGAATGTTATATATGAGCTACTTGAGGAAGAATTACTAGTATAGGACTTCAAAATACCAATTACGACCACTGTAGACCAAGGAGGAAATAAAACTTCTGAAGCAATGAATAGAGACGGTACCAAATCATGTTTGCACAAAATGTTTTCTCGTATAAGACTTCTTTCGTATACATATATGATTCAATCGATGGTGGAGAATGTAGACATTTCATACAAACATTTGTTACCTCACAGGTAAAAATTATTGGTTCTTTCAAGTCATAACATATACAAGGTATGTACATTTTCATAAGATGTATTCAGTATGTAATTCCCAATTTGTTGAAATGTTTATGAAAAATAATGTAATGGTAAGGATAAAGAGCTTCCTAGTTTAATTAAGGATTAGAGAAGCGACCTTAACAAGCATAAGGAAGAGTCATATAGCCTCTATTCCATTAAATCCTTATCTCCTCCTTTTTTTTATGTCACTTCCATATTTTGTAGTTTATTTGCCTAACCAAATGTCTCACAATTCCCTAAAGATTGTGTCCCTCTCATCCACAGAGTTGCTAACGGGTTTATTTTTAATTGGGCCCATATTATATCTGATAATGTAGCCAAACACATTCTTCATTTCCGCTACAAACAAACAGTCACACATAACCCTCATTTTTGTATGTCTACTTATGTAATGTATTCCATATGTTTCTCTTTAGAATTTCTAGCTATAGGTTGGAAATGGAAACTTGCTGACTCTCTCCCCATCCACATTTATCATAGCATATTGTGGGAGGAAAATTATGTTAATCACTTTTACTAAATTTTTCACCGCATCATCATTCCCATTTACCAAAACATATTCAATTCCAAGCTTCCTAGAATGTTTGTCACTGTTATGGATCATCTGTTAAGAATTGGGGATTGGTTTGTGGAGGAAATTTTTACCTATATCGGGGTTTGGGGAAGCAATGGAAAACCACAAGTTTTCCTCTTTATATCCCAAATAAGATTTTATGTAGAGAATTAACCCATCAAATAGTTGGAACTAGTATAACCCTTAAATTGAAGAAAGATTCCAAAAAGCTCTGGTCCCAATTCCCTTTGTAGATTAGTTTGTTTACCCTTTAGAATTATAATCATATTGAAAAGGAACTCCAAGATCTATATGCATTGAATCTAGCTAATATTCCTTCAAATCCACATGATCCATCTAAGGTGGCTAAGAATTTAGCTACTAATGAAAACATCAAGAGATATGTTCATGAAGTTGACAATTATGATGAATTGTTTTGTGGAGGTCCTTCTTATTTATTTATTCATAATAAATCCAAGTAGTTGTCCCCAGACAACTATTAACATTTCATTGTTTTTAGAGACACCAGAAATACCACCCTACCTTTACACTTTCTTAAGCTACAAGAAGGCAATGGTATATATCAGAAAAAGATGTCGATTCTTCTTCTCAATAGGTCACTCCTTAGACTTACACTCCTATATAGATTTCTTCTATGGATTCTCGAGAGAAGACTACTTCAGAGAATACATTAGTTAGTGTTTTTTTCAAATATTAGCAAAGATTCATGGAAATTAATTTAGTGCCAATTCAACCAAGGAAAGAAGTAGCAATTACTGAAGCAAATGCTTCTACCATTGTTAGACAACAATCAATGATTGCCTCTCCTTATTCCTTAAAGAATGCTCTTACACAATGACGTGTCATTGCTAAAACACCTATTATCTCTCGGCCTAGTGTGGAGACAATTCCAACATCTCTAGCTACCGCAATTTAGTTGAATATCGAGTAAATTCCACTTTAGAAGTATTTTATAGTCCTTGGCATAAGGCCATTTTGAAGAAGAGTGGGAAGAAACGGAAGGTTATTGATATATAGATGTTGACAACAAGTATTGCTTCACAGCTATCCTCATTCGAAGTATTGTGGAAAGGAAAATCAGTGGCTCTTGATCAAGAGCTTGAAGAATTAATTCAGTTTGAAGGAGCTTATGCTTCTGTTGATGTAGATAAAGCAACTTGAGTCAAAAAATTCATTAAGGAAAAAGATCAAAGAATTCAACAACTGGAACATGCATCTTTTATTAAGAAATAAATATTCTTATAAATTAGGGTTGATTTATCTGACATGATAATTACTTGTGAGTATTTGTTGGATTTTATTACTTTATTATATCTTCTTCATTAAGAAATTACCAAAACATAAAATGAATGAAGGTCACAAAAACACAAAGAACACAAGATACGAGCTCCAAGCCAAGGGAAAAACCCTTCCAAGCAGAAAACCAAACGAATAATTTTCTTATATAATAAAATTAGATCAAAGTGAGAAATCCAAGACCCAACACCATGAAGAAAATTTCATCCCTTCAAGAAGCCAAGTCAATCCCTCCAAACATAGTAGAATCCATCAAACTAAGTCATAATTTCATCCACATTAATTCACATTATTCTCATCTCAAGTTCCGCAAGTAACTCTATTTATTTTAGATCATTTACAAAAAATGATTTACATATATGTTACAGATTGCTTTCCACAAAAAAATTGCTTATATTTCAGATTGTTTACCAGAGGAAGCTCACTTATAATATCCAAGAAAATTTGCACTTCATTGCAAAAATGTAATCTCAAGAACTCATATGTCTTCTCAAGAATATAGGTCCTGAACTTCCCACATTTTTTTACCTCAGACTTCATCGCAAAAACCACTAAATTTCTTGCCAAATTGTGGAGGATTTATGCCAATATGTAGTTGTTCCCTTATGCGAAAAGTCATATCCTTTCAGTGATCTAGTTTGACATCTATGATGGCTGACTTGACTTCTTGAAGTGAATTTACCTAAATTACATTTTCAAAGATTCTTTTCCTTTTTCTTTACAAAATGTCCAAATAGGACTTTGACTCTTTGTACTCAATAGATCCTAGAAGCATGAATGAAATTCTTAACTAATGAAATAATAATAATAATATAATAATAATAATAATAATAAATCTTTGTTCTTTATATATAAAATACATAATAATACAATTACAATGATAATTATGAAGACCGAACTTGGTTACATTTTCCAACACTCCCTCTTAACTAGGGAGGTATTCATAATTACACAACAAGGTACAAGTATACTCTCTAATTGAAATATTCTCCTAAGAAGAGTCAAATTGATAAGCCATCATTAAGCATCAACATCATAACCAAGATTGTCAGTTTGCAAAATAGCAAGGCCTTAACTAACAAGCTTTAATTATTCACTAGATTAGATCACAATGTTGGGAGGCATACATTTGGACACCACGACTATTTCGTCTCAAGGCACATGCACCATCTAGATGTTCACCAGGTATGTCCTTACAAGAGTATCCTTATCTTGGATTCCCAATCCTCAAATAATATCGGTCCTCTTTGACTACACTTATATTGGATACCATGTCCTATCCTCAAATAAAATCGGTTCACGAGACTACTACCTATCTTGGATTCCAAATCCTCAAGGAGTATCAGTCCCAGATGCTTATCCAATCCTCCATTCTTCCTACCAGTGCCTTCACTAGACTTAAATTTATTAGTCCTAGCCTAGTGCATGACACATTGAGAACACAACGACTCCCTCTCAACCAAGGAGGAGATTCTTACACCCTCTTAATTAAGAAGACATGATCACAATCCTTAGCTTGCCTCATACTTCAGAAATACATCAGCTACATGTTCTTCCGTGGATATATAATTGTAGTTGCAGGGCTCCTTTCTTTCATTACATCATACCTGAGCTTCGACCTTCTTGGATGTTAGGAGGCTTCTCAGATCTTAACAACATCACATCATATCAAAATTCGAGCTTCCTAGATCTTGACAATCATCATGCAACTTTGTCATTAAATGGTTCATCTGACACCTTCAAGGAGCCAGAATTCCTCATAGTTTCTATCACATGCATTCCATATTTACATAAATATATCCAGTCTTCATGCTTTTCTAAGCCATCATCAGTGTCATCCACTCAATCCATTTGCTCCCAAATCAAATCAAACAACAACCAGTATAATATCATCAAGCAAGTTATATTTTCATCCTCTTCACATATTTTTGCACTAAGTCCTTTCAAGAAGCCAAATCATATCCCAACATTATTTGAGTTTCCAAATCACAATAGCTTTTAGTAAAGATGTGGGATTCTTCAAAATCTTGCTACTTTCTCCCTCTAAGGTCAACGTACCTTTTCATGGTCTAACTTCATATTATAATAGAGTTTTGTTACATGCTCTACATCTTTCAATCATCAATCAATGTGTTCGTGAAATGAACCAATCAACAAGCTTCAATATCATATCCATCAGAGTATTTACAACTCCCTCTTTTCATCTGAGGTAAGTGAACTTTTTATCCTCTAATCAACTTCCTCGATGCAAGCTTCAAATTTTTCTTTACTTCTTCATCTTCATGCTTTGCCATGTTCTTCCACTTCTTCCTCTAGCTAGTCAAGATTTAGAAAGAACTTAACTTGACCTAAAACCTTTGTTATAAGATCATGAAAGAACAAAAAGGACAATGCATAAAGATAAAAAGACAAGGATACATAGAGATTATCTTTTGAGAATTATTAGCTCCCTCTTGATCTTGGATCTATTCTCCAACCTTGTCCTCACATTAAACTTTAAGGCTTAGATCAACTTCTAATAGAAAAAAAATAAAAATCTAGGGTTTCTTTTATTCCAAAGTCTTTAAGACCTGCTACTCAAAATTGTAAACCCTAAATTCTTAATAGTTATTAATACTTGTCATCCATACACTGTAACATTCTACTAGCAAGTTATAAAACCTTAATGATATTGACTGACATACCTTGTATCAATTTCATTTCTTAATCTAGTCTTCATATGCAGTGATCTTCTTAGTGTCCTACCAAGTCAGCAATATTTCATTGTATTTAGTCTATATGTATGCAAACCCTTTAATCATCACAATGCATACAAAGACTATAGATACCTTTGCAACCTTACCTTGTCAAGTGTCGACAGTTTTTAACAAAAATGCCTCAACTTCTTCAATCTCATAAATTTCATTTAGGTGCTTCTCAGATACATTTGAACTTCTTATTTAATTATGTCCATAACCATAGATGAACTAGGTCTTTAGAATTTCATCATCTTATCAATGTCATGGCTTCTTAGATAGGTCAGCGTCATTGATAGATCCTTCATTTATGTATTAAAAGGAAGATAATGTCATTACTTCTTGTGCTTCAGATATCTTGTTGCAGAGATATATGTTGCATCATAAAGGAATTATTTGAAACTAAATGTTGTAATAGACTCGTAGTTTTATGTCATTGTGCCTTTTGGACTTTGATGCTAGTCACAATAATATGGACTTCTTTCAAAACTATAATTTATTTTAGACTTTCCTTGGGATTATATTTTCTTAGAGATTTCACATCTTGAGCTTCGAATATGATTATATAGGTTTGTATTTGTTATATTTATGCTTCTAGTTGTAGTGCTTTCTATCATAGTCTCAGCCTTCTTTTCCATATATCACAGACTTCTAGATCATTAACTTAGGGTTACTATTAGATTTTCACATGTCAAAGCTTCATGACTTTCCAACCAAGAGTCACAACTCAGTCATGTTATGTCTAATTTCTAGATCATACATTATAAATCAAACCATAACAATGGATGATACGAGCCGTAGAGTGATGCCATATATGTGATATTATACAAACCATAGGCAATTATAAAATAGAGCAAGACCATTGTGTATAAACATGTGATTTCACACTCTCTCTCTCTCTCTCTCTCTCTCTCTCTCTCTCTCTATATATATATATATATATATATATATTGTATATATCTATGGCTCCATGTATATTCTTATGGGGCTTGTATGATTGTGTAGGTTCTGTATGATGCTTGTATATGTGTTGTATCTATATATATATATATATCTATAGATACACACACATACAAGCCTCAACGATCCTTTGTTGATTATAGCAAGCCATAGAATATACATTGAGACTTTATACATAGAGTAATGACTATATTTGATGCTACTAAAAAACATAACATGCTAGAGATATGATCCATACAATACACTGTAATGTTGTTGAACCACACATAATTGTTTGCAATACTTCATGATCACAGCAAAATTATAGGTCATAACTTCACAGTCACATTTAGCTTCGAATAGACATCTTTCGATCTTATTTCTAGATAGACTTCAGTATCTTGCATTAGCTTTACGAGGCAATCATCTATCAATCTTATGAATATGTCTTCAAGAGACTTGCATTAACTCAAAATGAGTCTCCACTGAAACTTGTATTATTTCCCAAGTATAGATATATCAAATCACAAAACTTCAAATAAAATTTCATAGAAGATAAAGAGGAAACCTTTGATAGTAGAACTCAGACCATATGCCTTATTCAAGAGAGTAGAATTCAGATGTCTTCCACATGAGATAAGGAACAAAACTTATATGCCTTCATACTTCATGAAATTTTTACACATTACAATCATATATCCACAAAACAATATTTACTTACAGATATGCCAACAAAAGTGATCTTCACACCTCTTTCCTCAAACCTTATCTCTAATACCATGTTGAGAAATCAATATTCTTATGAATTAGGTTTGATTTCTATGGCATGATAATTACTTGTAAGTATTTGTTGGATTTTATTACTTTATTATATCTTCTTCATCAAAATATTACCAAAATATAAAATGCATTAAGATCACAAGAACACAAAGAACACAAGATATAGGCTCCAAGCTAGGGAAAAACCCCTCCAATGGGAAAACCATAAAAATTCCTTCATACAGAATCAGATCAAAGTGAGAAATTCAAGGCTCGAGACCATGACAAAAATCCCAACCCTTCAAGAAGCCAAGTCAATCCCTCCAAATGTAATAGAATGCATCAAAATCAGTCACAATTTTAGCCATAGTAATTCACATTATTCCGAGCTCAAGTGCCACACATAACTTGATTTATTTCATATTTTTTATCAAAACTTATTTGCATATATGTTATAGATTATCTGCCACATAAAACTTTCTTATATTTCAGATTTCTTGCAAAATGAAGCTCGCTTATAATGTCCAAGAAAATTTGCACTTCATTGCAGAAATATAATCTTAGGAACTTGCAAGTTTTCTCAAGAATATGGCTTCTGAACTTTGAACATTTTTTACCTAAAATTTCATCACATAAACCACTAAATTGCTTGATAAATTTTGGAGTACATATGCCAATATATAGTTGTTCCCATATGCGAAAAGGCACATTGTTACTGGGAATAGTGTCCACTCGGAGCTGTTATTCCCACTAAGACTAGTAGCTATCTTAGAAACAAACAAGTAAAGACTACTTCCGTTTCTCTTTATGAAAATAGATAAGAGTGGAACAAACAACACCAACATTAGTCTTGCGCTTTGGTTCCTTATTTGATTCCTCTCCTTCTTGATAGATCTTTGTCGCTTCTTCTTCGTCTGCCCAGCTTCAAAGAGCACCCGTGGAATCAAAGCAGCATACTACTATCGAAGAGCAGAGATCTATATTCATAAATAACACAGGACCAAATATGTATTAACCATACAAATGCATATACAATCAAATATACAAGAATATGGAGGAAAACTTGAATAGCTTTATTAATATCAAGAATAGCAAGAGGATTACAACCAATAGTTCTAACCCAACATCATCCTCTAGCAAGAAATCCCTTCTTCACCTCAAGTAAAGCTTAGATCACCCAACGCTATGAAGTTTCACTAGAAAACCAACAACACTTCTCTACAAGATACAAGATTCCAGCCTTTGGATCTCTGTGATGAGGGATCCATATATAGATGATTGTAGGGGACTGAGTCATCTTCTATGGTTTTGATTAGTGTCCTCTCTCTGATAGTTCTTGATTCCACTTGGAGACTGATGATCTCTTACTCATCCCTGGTTGAAAACAGAGAGGCAAGTGTCAGAGGGGAAGCTTTTGGAAGATTCTATGATCTTCCACCTCGCAAACTGTCTTTTCCATTTGTCCATTCCCGCCCATCGCACCCTACAGAGGGGCCCTCCAGTATGCATCACACCCTTTACACTGGGAAGGTGATATGCATCACACCCTCTGCAATGGGTATTCAGTATTCGAGCTGGGTGGCGACCTATAATAAGATACAATACAATACATTATCTTCATAATATTTTTCATGATCTAGCTAAGGCGGGCATTCCCATGCTCAACTTTATAAATTCATTTTCATGTACATAGGACAGACAATCGTCTGTGTAGTAGACTGATGATTCAGACTCATCATCCTTTGATTTGGATGATCATCTATTTGGCAATGATGTACATTTGATGTCTTTATATTCCTGAATATATCACAGCCCGAATGGATGAAACTAGATCCGGGGTCTTCAAAACTCGTTCAATCTTCACTCGGAGTACAAGTTGATCCATGTGAAAAGATGTTCTGGAGTCGAACATGGAAAGACATCACCTGATTACCAGCCAATGATGTAAGCTGTTAACAGGTGCGAGAGGAGTCACCAATAATGAAAATGAACCTCAAGGTACTACAGTACAATTCGCGCGGTGTGAAAAAGGAATTGGCGTCGAACACCACGCAAAATCTCTTGGTCGAAGGCCATTAATGTAAACCTGTCGCCAAAAGTGAGAAACTTGCCATTGAGGCATGCAAGCTTCAAAGTACTGAAAGGCTTGTTCCTAGGTCGACATCTTGGATAATGAGCTGATGTCGACAAGAAGTGACCCGTCGTAGGAGGGCCTTAATGAATCCCACATCTACGACATGGAACGAAGCAAATGATTTTGGAGGTGAAAACGATTTGATGATACATGGTTTAGGGTGGCGGTCATGAAAGAATGGAGCGTGAATGTATTGCAGTGGGTGAGACACAAGTGAATTCTCTTAATGAATTCTCTTGAACATATCGGCGACACTGACGATGTATTGGTAGCATTAACCCCAAATATGGATGGTGTGATGGACCAATGGTGATATGACCAGTGAACGGAATAACCCAACCTGACTCGGATGCGGAGAGAAAGTGTCATGTTCAAGGGCGACTTGCTACCAATAAAGTTTTTCAAGTTTTCTTCCCAATTTTCCCCAGTGATTGCTGACCAGTACCTCTTTATTTTTGTCAAGCTTGAGGAGGATAACATATGCTTGTTCTATAATTTTCCCTTCGAGTGAACCTGTCGCTATATTTTAACGAGCCTAGCGACAGTGAAACTCATTCTCATCCATTTGGACGAGTTTGTCGCTATTCGATTTTACAAGTTTAACAACAAATATAACTCGGTCCTTTTCAATTTTAGAGAGTATGAAAGGGACGGAAAGGAAAATCCAAAGATTCTTTTTCGTCATATAATCCCTTAAGTCCGAAAAAGTGTAAAATAATACGAAAGGGATGAATGTTCAGTAATTTTAATGAGCCGAACAAGACAAGCGCTCGATCTTTTTGTGTAATAATCCCTCAAGTCCAAAAAGATTAAAATCTAGAGGAGGGATAG
>APFE031357005.1:36024-56023 GCA_000404065.3 Pinus taeda | reverse complement strand
ACTCCCTCCATGATTTAGAAGTGGTGCCCATTGAGACATTGAAGTCTCCCCCAACAATAATATGAGGCGAATCTACAAAGGAATTGTTGAAGAAAGACTCCCAGAAGGGTTTGCGATTTTGGAAAGGCCCATAAACATTGAGAAGGGAGAAGGAACAAGATAGTTATTTAGAGAACACTTCAACACCAAGCCCCGCAAAAATGATCCAAGTGTTAATTAGTTTAAAAGAGCGATTGATCCAACTGATCACCCCATAAACATTGAGAAGGGAGAAGGAACAAGATAGTTCTTCAGAGAACAATTCAACATTGAGCCCTACCGAAATGCTCCAAGAGTTAATTAGTTTAATAGAGAAATTGATCCATCCCACCACCAAAACCCTAGATCGGCCCATCGCATAAGTGCACTGACATTGCCAACCACGAAGAAGATTCCCAAGACATTGTATAATAAAGTGGCCTTGACTTAGGGTCTCTTGGAGGAATATGATTCCCGAAGAATCATAGCCAATAAAATGTTTCAATGTGAGTCTTTTGGGGAGGCTTGCCAATCGCTTATAATTAAAGGAGAGGATATTCATAGAGAAACAAAGGAGGGGGTTGCAATTGCCCTAGGAACCCCAAATATTGAAGCTTGTCCACGTTGGCATGCTCCTTTTCCAAGGTAATGATGGACTTTCGGCCTCGGCCATGAGATTTCGGACATGTAAGATGAAACTGCCCTAGCCCAAGGTTAGAAGGTTATTTAAAATGACCATTAGAGCATGGTCGAAGGTTATAGGAAGAAGAGTCTTATCCCAATAGAAAGGAAAGAGAGTGAGATGGGGAGGTGATGGGAGACGAGAGATCACATTGAGGGATTGATAATGACCAAAGGACTCGAGAAAAAATTGAAGAAAGATCAAGAGAGGATAAAATGGGGGATTGAGGAGGATCAGTAAAGAGGCCACCACTAAGATTTTCATATGAAGAACCATAATTATAGACATGAGAAAATGCAAAGGAAGGGAAGGAAGTAGTACCGAGAACAAGGTGCTCCTAAGGGGATGCCAAAACCCCATCCACGACCATGGAATCTAGCACAGGGGTTGCAACCGTAGAAACGAGCTCTACCAAATTCTGAGGGTGAGTACCCGATTCCCCACTTGAAGTAGACGGATCATTTGGGAGACCAACATCCTTCCATAATAGGTTTTCCTCATCCACCTATACCAACTAAATCATGGGGCATTTTTTGACAAGATGACCATAGTGGTGCCAATGAGAGCAACGAAAGGGCACTCCGTCATAGTCTAGATCTTGAATGTTCTCTTCACCATCCCGCAATACTATTTCCTCAAGAAGACCCTCCATGAGGTCCACCAAAACCATATTACAAGCCATCAAAAAAGTACCAGATGTAAGATACGAAGTGTCATGAGCTAGATAAGTGCCAATGTAGCTACCTAGATCTTGAAAAACCTCATCCGCTTAGTAGTCCAGAGGAAGCCTCCAGAAGTGAATCCAAACCGACACAAAATTTGAGTACTCCTTTCGAGCGTTAAACAAAGGAGACCAAAATTTAAAAATTAATAGAGATGAATCTATATGCCAAACCTTCTCCACTATAGAATGACATCCTCAGTGGTAGCAAACTCAAGATGAGTCCAACGCTTGTGAAGAATTTCCACCTTAGGTGCTAAATGGACTAAAGGAGTGATGTCTTGAGAAACCCACATCCTAAGGGTTTGAATAGAGAACTGCCTACCTTGAACCCTACCCAAAAGGGAGGATTCAGCCTTCCTTGGTGCCTTTTGTGAAATACCAGGGCTTTTGCAAACACATAAGCACCACGGCGTTATACTTTTCAAACACCGGTGTTGTTTGCATCTAATGCCCTGGTGCATAGTAGCATAGATTGTACGACCCGATGCATTGTTAGTATTAAAGCATTGGTGCTTTTATAAAACCAATTTCCTAGTGCTCCAAAATATGTTTTCCAACCTCGATGTTATTATTTAAATTAACAACACCGATTTTTTATATATTATTAGCACACTGGTTCTTTTATACAACTCGTCAGCATTGGTGCATTATTATGCATAACAAATTGGTGCCTTGGAGAAGATAAAAGCACCAGGGCTGCAAGATATATTTTCCTTCCCTGGTGCCATTCCTGAAAAGTACTACCCAGGGCATTTTTAGAATACATAAGCACTGGGGTCATATACTTTTCACGCACCGGTGTTGTTTGCATTCAACGCCTCGAAGCATGCTATCATAGTTTATACAAGGAGGTGCATTTTTATTATTAAAGCATCAGTGTTTTTTATAAAGTTAATGCACTGGTGCTCCAAACGTTTGTTTCCATTCCCAGTGCTTTTATTTAAATTTACATCATTGGTGCTTTTATATTAGTACGCATTGGTGTGATTATTCCACTGGGGGCACTGCTAAGAAAACATCCGCTAAAACCTCCGGTCACTCAAATTTTTTAGTTGTGATGAATTTTTGTTATTAGCTCCATTAAAAAATCCGCTACCACAAACAAATGTTGTAGCATAGGTTTTTTTGACAATTTTTGCCAATTTTATAAAATGCTAAAAACCTCTATTATAATCTCCGCTAGAAGGTATTTTCCTTGTATTGGAACCTTGAACTGTCTTGATCGCCCGTTGAAATGTTCCCTTGAGTAATCATTCAATGAGATTTATGAGTTGTGCCCATTCCTCCTCTGTTGGAGAAGTCAAATCAACCATGCTTCTAAAAGCTTCATCCACTTTTGTGTACTTATGAAAAGTTGGTTTGACAAGAAATAAATGTTTGATTTCATAATAAACAAAAGGATCATCTGATAATTTTTCAAGAAAACTCCAACCTCTTATAGCTCCCTATACTCCAGTAAATTCTGATTAACCCATTGCTACTCTATTAAGTGATCTTTGATAATATTCTTTTGTTATTGAAATCCAGCCTTGAGAATTTTTGAAATTAGGCAGGTCTCTTTCTTGCAAAACATAAAACTATCTATAAATTTTGTTCACTTGCATTTGCAAGGTTTCACAATTGTCCTTCATCTGAAACGTTAAATTCTTCTTAGTCAAAAGACTTCTAGTTTGTAGAACTGCGTTGATTCTATCTTCAATTCCCAGTTCTTCTAGCTCTTCTCTTGTCTTTGTATTTATAAATGTAATTATCTTGTTTGCTTGGTTCAACTTATTGCCTAGCTCTTCTTTAATCTCATCAATGGATTCTCCTTCTCTCTTTAGCAATTCTTCATGTTCAACAACAATATCAATTGATGTCCATATATCAGATAATGAATAAATTATTTCCCTTCAGATTATTTCTTTATGCCACATTAAACATTGGGCATCGTCAAATTGGCTTAACTTCCATTCAAGTTGTTTCTGCCACTAGGAATTCTTTTGGGTTTCAGAGACTAAAGAATTATCAAAACTAATTTTTGCATTCCTATATTTTTCCAAAGCTACCTTTAAATTATCAATTTCTTGATTTTTGAAACTTAGTAGAGACAATGCTTCAGTCACTTCTTTTGTTGGATCTTTTCCTGTTGAACCTTCTTGTGATGCAGAAGTCGCTGTGGTACCTAATTACTCTTTCTCCTTAAGCAATTTTCCCATCTCCATTTCCATCTTCTATATCTGTATGTCTTGCTCAATTATGGTTGATAAAAGAGCCTATTTCTCCCTTTCAAGTTCTCCAACTTCCTGTGTCTGAGGATGTTCTATAGTTGGTAGCTTCAATATTTTTCTAAGAGCTTGGATATCAACGTTTTTATTTTTGACAATTTCTAGGGCAACATCAATATCTGAAGGATCCAAACCCATTTTAATAAAAAGGTATTCCAATGATTTAATCTTGGTATATTTTGCTAGATATGACATCCTCTCCATTTTGAGCTTAGAAAGAGTATTATTTAATGAATTATGTAACTTTGATACACTAATGGTTGAAATGGTCAAAGAAAAATATATCATTTCTCCGGTCTGTCTGTACAAATCAATTTGATCAATAGGATGAATTTGTTTAATATTAAAAGAGAGCACAAATGTTTTCTAATCTTCAGTAGATTAAGCTCCAAGGATATTGGGTTCAAGAAATGCAAATTGAAATTGGCCCTTTTCAATATCTAACGCTGAGAGCAAACTATTTTTTGTGGAAGAACTCTGTTTCCAAAATTGAGTATAAGTTATTGCTTTTAAATACTCATTCTTCTTCTTAATTTCTAGAACCTTAGAGAAAATATTTTGATTTATTTTGATTAGAAGGAGTTAAGGAAGAAGATTTCGCTGTTGTTGTATCTATTTGCCGCATCTGGAAAACAAGCTCACTTGCAAGTATAACTTTAGTTGGTGAAGAAACACATGATGATCTAGTCTCTGGCATAATTTCTTCTATATCTTTTGTTTTCTGTCTTTTATAGACTTTGAACTAAGCACCTTCTGACTCTGAAATATGCTTAGATGTACTTTTTAGTTCTTTGTCCTTTTGTTGGGGTGTTTACAATACACTGAGTCTAAATGGTTATTCTATTGACTGTTCTCTTGACAGGTCTTGTAGAGTATTTTCCTCCCATGTCTCCCTACTAGCAAAATTTTTAACTTCTAGTTTAGGTATATGGACATATGGAGTAGAATTTTTTTGAGTTCTCATGGTTGAAATTCTCCCTATCGTATCATATGGCTAACCGACACCTAGTCTGAACTTTATTTGTGTCAACAAGTACTCAACTTCCTTGTATGCTTCTCTAGTATTCACAATAAAAGGACCTACTTGTGCTTTGAGTTTAAACAAGGTTTCTTTCTTCCTTACGAGGAAGTGAATTTGGTCAACATTAAGACTTTGTTTGATAAACTCAAGGGCAATGATTATGATAGGAAGAAAAGTTGGTAATTGATAAGGAGGGAGCTCATAGCCATAAACTATAATTTTAGTAAAATCTTTGTACAAATACCAGTCGCCTGGCATGGTTTTTTCACTAAGCTACAAAATTCTTTTAATCTTTGGTGATATTTTGGTAACACTATCATTGTCTAAAAGGCTAACACTAACATGAAGAAAGTGATCTACAAAATCACTTAAATAGAACTCCTCAGAGTTTTTCCTGATTATTGATGTTCAATGAACCCCTGGCCATTGATTACCATGCAAGTCTTACTTCTACAATTGCACTTGAAATCTCTCTAATTGATATAATAAGAACAAGTAAACCAACACGCACTGATTTTTGAAAGCTATTTCAGTTCCAAAATTAAAAATTGTTCATGAATAATTCCTGAAAGAAATTGACTAAAGTCAAATAATATTGTTGGTTTCTTCACTAGTGATCAAATGGACAGAAATCCCAATATGACTTCATCTACAACCTCATCACTGTCATACCCTAACAAGCAACATAACATGGAAATAGTCTGTCTAGAAATTTTGGGAAACATAGATGAAGGATAAAAGGGATTGTTCTTAGGAATTCCTGCTTCTTCTGGCATAAACGACTCAAATATAGAAGTTAAATTTCGAAAGATCATTTTTGATAAATATCTAATATCTCACTTGAAAAAGGGTGCAAGGAATTGGGAATAGAAATTTGTAAAGCTTACAGGATTCATTATGAAGTTATATATAATAACGACTCTCCATTATTGCTATGATGGCTTTCTCACTTGGTAAAACTTTGTCTGCACACCATTCAACGAATTCTGGGAAATGATGGGTTTGTGGGAAAATGAATTAGGGCAATAAATATTCCCAAAGGGAAAATTCATCATTGTTGTCTTGGAATCATTGAAAGAGACAATTTTGAATTTCATAAAAGGTCAAATTCACACTTGGTTTCTATGATTTTGGATCCCATATCAATTAGTGGAATTTCGTCAATTCTAATAGATCTAGAAGAAGGTGTAGATTTTAACTACGTTTCAACTTCTTTCTGTTTCTCAGAACTCATCATTGAATATAAAAGAAAGTGAAGAGAACACGAATACTTGTGAAATAGTAGCACTGAAACTCTCCTGCAATCACTAGTTCTCTATTCAATAAAATACATTGCTCAGGTTCACTGTAATGCTAAGAAAAGATAAATGAAATAAAGAAATTATGGCAAGACTATTGGGCATTTTTTACACTACAATCAACACACTCCTAAATTTTGCTTACACTTGAATTTTGGAGCCTATTGAGGATCTTATGATCTGTCATCCCATGGTCACTTTATGGTGGGTTAATTTTTTGAAAAATGTGTAAGTCTTATTCTCAAGTTCTAATTGTCAAATTCACTTCCTCACACATGCTCGGTCCTTAATGAATTCACAAGTGCACCCATCTTCTACAAGATTAAGACAAGTATTGCACAATTCTTCAAAGTAAGGCTTTCGCAGTCTCTAGAAATAGAGCTTACACAATGCTCAATTACTGCAGTGACTGCACAGTCCATAAGGATAGTGCATTGCGCAATCTATGCTAACACTTAGTGTGCCACATCTCTTGACAATGTATCTCTCACTTCGGTTGCAATTGTACTTATATTTCGGTGAGTTTTCCCAATTGTCTCTTTTGCGCACCTTTGGTCTCACAAGTGTCGCTTTCACTTTCGCAACTATCTTTTTTGCTTGATTTCACTTTAACAAGTGTTGCTTTCACTTTATATTTTCTCTAGCATGTGTCACTTTAACTTTATTTAGCTTTTGCAAGTGTCATTTTCACATTTTCTTACTGTCGTAAGTGTTGAATTTAATCATTTCCACTCATGTATGTGTCACACCTTTTCACATCACTATAGGAAGCTCTAGCGCATTATTATGCATTTTATGGTCCTACATATCATAATAATATGCACTAGACACATTCCTACAGTTTAACGCACTTTTTGGTCACAGTCAACCCTTTTGTTGCAACTTGTATTCTAAGCGGCGCATGTAACGTTTCAACTGTCGCACTTAGAAATAAGTTTCGCTTTGCTATCGTTTCAAGGTGTAATTGTTGTGAATGAGTCATGTGCATTCTTCTGGCTTGTATGGATGGCATTCATGTGTGTGATCTATGTTTGAGTCCTGTTTGGATGATTTTCCCTCTCTTACTATACTAGTCCCACACTGCCATTCTGGAGCTCTTCTTAGTCCTCCTGCCTAGTGCAAGTTGTGAATGCATGAAACCCACTACAGGTGATGAGTATTTCTTATTCATGAGCCTAATTTATGATATCTCTCCCTCCCAAACTTGTGCACCCATCCTTCCTCAAAGTCAACTCCTATCATTATGCATTGAAGACCTTCAAAGCATGGTCACTAACCCTTATTGATTGCACTGACTCACTGCACTGAGCCTTCATTAGAGAAATGTTGAGCTAAAAAAATGGGTCTCAAATACAAAATGTACAACCAAAATAAACTTTATAAGAAACAATAGGATTTAAGATGATGATGTCAACCATGGCGGATGGTTCACCATTTTTTGAGTAAAAAAGTAAAAAGATTTAAAAAAAACTAGTTTTTCAACTTATCTCCTTACGATTTTACTAAAATTTTGAGCGGGAGAACTCATTGGATGAGGAATTAAATTCTACATCCAATGAGTGCTCCCACTTGAAAGTTGAGTAAAACCGCAGGGAGATAAGTTGAAAATATCTATTGAAAAAGTGGTTGTCTTTTTTCCCTCTAAACTTTGATGATGCAATCTAATCTTCTTTTATTATTTCTACTTATTTATAATATTAATTAGGAGGCCCATTTTAGACTTCAAAATTTCTCTAATGTGATCATTTTTGCCTTGCATCACGCATGGAGCACTTCTAGTTGACAAGAAGGACCTCCTTCGCCCCCTTGCAAAAGAAAAATGCGATATACAAAGGCCTTCTCCCTTTCACAACGCAGTGAACACCTTAAAGTAAAAGTGACCTAACCTTATGCTCCCTACCTCGGTAAATGATGGAATCTCCTCTTCTAGTGAGCCTCTTTTGCGCATGGTGCAGTTCTAGTGGACAATCAGTCCACCTATAGCTCACTACAACCTTCAATTGTGTAGCATAGGAGCCTACCCCTTGAGTACTGCATGTGTAACAGTTGTAGTGCGTGATATTTCCTTCTCTATTGCCTCACTACCACATGTTGCGGTTATAGTGGATAATGAAAACTCTCATGGATCATCGCTAAAGAGAACTATGCAGTACACTAAGTCTACCCTTCCTTCATAGTGCATTGTGTGTCTCAGTCAGCAAGCCATCAACACCTGCGCACTACAATTCTCCATTGTGGCATCCTCTTGTTCTTCTTGGAATTCTCTGTGCATGGAACAACTCTACTCCACAGTGAGACCTTCTTTATGTCATTGTGAGGCCAAGCTATGCATTCATGGTCTTCCTCTCCCTTGAACTTTGCGTAGTGCGCAATTTCAGTCAGCAAGCTCATCACATTGTATCTTACACTTGCCCATTGTGCTAGACCCTGGAAATCCCCTCCTTATAGCGCATGGCACAGTTCTAGTTGACAGTGGTGCCTTCCTCGGTCACTATTGAGCTCAACTGCACAATCCTCAGCAAGCCTTGCTTCCTCAGCCCATACATAATCCTATCACCTTCAACTTCTTCCATGAGAAAATTATGGATAAAATAGATGTTTTCAACATTTATCTTTCCTATCCACGAGTGAAATTCATTAGAAGGTGTACGACATCAATAGGGCAAGGCGACGCGTAAGGAATATGTCAAGGAGAAGTAACAAAGAGGCACAAAGAAGAACCATCATGAATACATGAAGAGATCCTAGACCATGAAAGAATGAAGGTATTTCATGATGACTCAGAAGGTCCCAATATCGATCCAAGACCCTTTGGAAGGTAAATATGAGGAACAAATCATATCTACCATCAAGAATGCAAGACATAGTAGCAAAAAGTATAGCTTGGCATTGCCAAATCACCATGAAGTTCCATGTCATCAATGCCAAGTTATGGCTTGTACAAGTGTCATCACAATGTCACATGTGTCAATGTGTTTTTCCATGTGATGTGGGATGTAACTAATGTATTATGAAAAGGAAAATAACAAAATGTAAATGTGTGGAAGTCCAAGAGTCACATGTGGACCAAAGAGTCAATAGAAGTTCGAAGGTCACTTAGGAGTCCAAGAGTTGTGAGGTTAAATCAAGAGTCATAGGGTACATGAAAGGTCATTCCTCTTGTTATAAAAGAAACCTAATAACTCAAGCAAAGTGCTTTTTGGAGGCTTAGGCTTTGGAGAGCTAACATTAGCTTCTCTAGCTTGGTATAAGAAAGAATACATTTCTTTGGAGAAGAAGAAGTGGTTAAATGTTCCACTAGTGGAGCTAGTTGATCTAGGTGGATATTGGTGGCCACCCACCTATTCCACCTAGACCTCCATTCCGTTTCATCTGTTTCCTTAATTATAGCAGCATTTACTATTTTTAGCATATTTTTGGGTCCTGAACTTCTGGAACTGTTTTGACGCCCTAAAAGACATTTTTTGAGGTTCGTAGTAGGCCCATGACAATGGATAGGGCTTATTGTAAAACCTATAGTATTCAGAGAGATATTTCCAATGAGGTATCGTACACGCCAAATGGAGATCATATGACCAAGTTACGATCCTAGGACGTTGGCTGCCCAACTAACCCCAACGAGGCCCAAGAACTCTTGGTGTTCCATCTCCTAAGGTTAGGGTTTTGGTTGTTTATAGTTTTCCCTTGTTGTTCAAAAATAAAAAAGAGCCTTGAGCCTCATTGTAACACAATTTAGAGGCATGTAGCCCCCACATCTCTTCTCAAAGATAAGCTACCATCGCTCGATTCCATTTTGTATGTAAGCATATTTTAATTCTTTGATATTAATGAAATGAAGTTTTATTTCTATTTTATCTATGTGTTTATGTTTGTATCTATATTCTGTTTCTTTCTTGTATAAGTTTGTATCAGTGGTATCATAGCGATCTCCTCTTTCTCTATTTTTGTTTGCATGTCCCCAATGAGGTCAAGGTATAAGGAGTTAGGGTTTGAACTGGTTGAACATTTGCAAGAACAATCTCGTAGACCTCGATGGCTTCCCATGAAAAAAGAAAAGAAATACGAGAGAGCGGGAGATCCTTTCAAAATATTGCCCAAAGAAACCCTCGAGCGACAAAGGAACGCATTGATGGATAACTTTAGCCAGATCCTTTGGTGACTACCCACAGATGACGCATCTTCATCCAACAGCAACTCTGGAGGTGCCACTCCCTTTAAGGTACAAGTCAACTTTGACACACCCATATTTAAAGGCTAGATAGACACTGATTTCGTAGATAGATGGTTAAATATGTTGGAAGGATATTTTTTGGTTCATGACTTTTCTAATCGGAAAAAGATTACTTTTGCACTTCTGAAAGATGCCCCCATGTCAAAGAATGGTGGGAAACATATTGTGAACAAAAGGACGAGAGAGAACCCTCGCTGTTTTCAACTACACCCACTTGGAATTCTTTTTGAGACACCATCAAGGAACAATACTACCCTGTTTGGAGCTATGAAGATAAATAAATAAAGTGGACCATGCTGCGACATGGAAGGGACCAAGATATTTTTCATACCCTTCGTACGAAGTTTGGTGTCAAGGATTCTTATCGGAATTTGGTACTCAAGTACCATGGCTGTCTACAAAAGTACATCTAGGATGAGATGGAGTTCCTAGACATCTCCTTGCTTGGCACCACCTATTGATACACAATCAAGATTGAGAAAAAATCTAAATAGAAGAATCAAGACTTTGGATCTGCGAATCAAAAGCAAGGGAAAGGCACCCCCAAATTGCAGAACAAAGGACAAAGCTAAGGCAAGGCAACCCATGACAACCTATCAAAGCTACAAACAAAGAACAACACCACGAAGACGAATAAGAACAAAAGCAACTTGTAAAAGATGTCCTAATTACAAGAAGACTCTTGAACGAGAGCAATCAATCTCAGAAAATCAGACCAAACAATGAGTGGAGGGTGACCTAGAAGCCCTAGAAACCCTAGAGAGCAATAAAGCTTCAAACACACATTAACAAAGTCAAGAGACAATTGCAGTCATACAAGCATAACAACCAAGACAAATACATGCTAGACACACTGGAAAATCATTGAGAGAGGACAAAAAGGTTGCGAACAAGAAGAAAGACCCTAATTTTTCTTATCCTCTGGGATCATCGCACCTGTTACAGGCAAAAGGGTGATGCAAGGGTATTCAGTGTGACTGTAATTAAAAAATCAGCGATGACATCGCAATTGTTAAGACTAAACCCGCTATGGGCGAGAAAAATGAGGGAAAATAAAAAGTCTTCAGTACCAGAACAGATTGAGTGTCCTCAAGCAATAACCAGTGAGTGAAAATAACTACAGAGAAGCAAACAAGTCAAAAAACTAACGGTTGGTCAAACTCATCATAGAATCAGGGTGAAGGATTGGATGGAAAGGGTTGTAGCCTCCCTAGTGGAATCACCATTTTGTTGTTTAGGCAATCATCTTTGCAGACAGAGGCGATCCCTCTAGCCCAATGAGTGGGACTAAGAACCTATGTGACAATCTACTAGACACTTTCCTAAGTTATAATCGAAATAGGAGAAGAGGAAGATGGCCTACCTCGTTTTGATGCTATAATATCCTCCTTTGTTGAAGACCTCGAATTGTTTGCACCATGGGCTCGGTCCTACTGCTCACAGTGTTTAAATGCATGCACAAGAGATCAAGACACAACAAATCATGCAAGTACAAATAGCATAATCGAAAGTAACCTACTTAACAGATCAAGGAGCATTAAGATAAATGATGCATTAACATACACATTTATGGAAAATGAACCAGCAGCTGTATATATTAATAGAAGAAAGGAGGAAGCATACAACCAAGCCTTGATGTCAATAAGATCTCCTTGAGTGAATGTCCAAGTCCAAGCTCAAGCTCTCCAAGCACTCCTCCAAGCGAAATGAGTAGCATGTAGGCACAGTCTCAACATAAGGGTGCAAATAGCCAAAGACAAACCCTTTGGGAATGGGAGAGGATGAATATATAGGCAAGGAAAGGGAGTTAGGATCTCTCCAAAGATAGGAAAAGGTCCTCATCTCAAGGAGGTAGCTTATAGGGATAAAACCAAAAGACCAAGTTGAGAGAACTCGACCTCATCCACTCCAAACAATCTCCAGCTCGTCGTTCTGGAAGCCTCTAGATCATGAATTTTCTTGTCCTCTTTGGGAAAATTGCCTTTTAGGGATCATCATTGGTATCCAAGCCAAAAGCGTGATGGCATCGCGCAGCTAGTATAGTGCAACTAGCGACCATCATGGTTTTCAGTGTGAGGGGGGCGATGATGCCAAAATTAAGGTTTTAGAGCCATTTGCTTCAGAGGAAGCTCAAGGCATTTTTCCATCATTGTTTTAGGGAGGATCTAAGCTGCATATCTAGATGAGTACACTGCATGATGGTCATGTTTTGGGTACTTCGGGGTATGTCACAGGAAACTGCAGGAGGTGTGACAAAATATTGTGTAACACTCATGTATTACGATTGCTCCTTCCTACATCTATACACCCAATGTGGGGGCTTCCCTCATTATAGCTACCCTTGTAACATGGCATGAGGCTTGGAGCCTTCCCTTTTGCCCGACTCCATTCCACCATCATTTCACATGACACCTGCCATTTTCCAGATGTACCATGGACCTGTTGCTCCCTTAGAGGTTGAAACCACCTAATAGGGTCCTTTTATTAACCTCTCTTGTTAAACAAGGAAACACCTGTACCTTCTAAAGTCCATTTGGAAGGGCATGCCATTATGAAGTGTCCACTTTTTCCCTTGGTTTGCAAGCTTAGTTACTCAATTGCACTAATGAATTATTGTGCTAAAAGGTAAGGAGACACATTGGATCTTATACAGGATTGCAACTGGGTCTCCATTTGGACTTGGTCTCCCTATACAAGGTTTAAGCCCTCTAGAGGGTCATAATGGTACTTGTAGGGTGAGCCTTGAGAGCCATGGGCCTCCACCGCAGCCGAGAATTGATTACCATGCCATGGGCTTCTTCAACACCACATATTGCTTACTTGTGTTCCAGTTATACAGAGATGATTACACACTTGGACCACGTTGCCATGGGAGGGAGGGCTTCCATCATCATTCTAGCCCTTATTGATGGAGCATAGACATGTTTGATCTAGTTGGAGACCCATGATACCATTCATTGTGCCCCTCAGCCATTTGGGAGCACCATAGATATTTTGCTTGGAAGCCAAGGGGCCACCCCACTTGATCATTAGTTTGAGAGCCCTGCTCTTGGCACATGGAGGACTTATCTTAGCCTTCCAGTGACCCTTTTGCACCATTCTATCATTTTGGCCTCATTAGGAAGGTTTGTTATACACTTTTGAGCTATTTGGTGGGATTGTCACCAATAGGGTTGTTGTTTTGCACATTAAAGTCATTTTTAGGGGCTTATTAGGCTAATTAGACTAAATCAAACTCCTAAAGGCTCATATAAATAGAAGGAAAGCCTCATTTGTAAATTGTCATCACTTGACTTGGATTAGATCTCTTAAGAGAATTTCGCACTTTTACTTGGTTGTGTTGTCTATTGGAGATCTCTTGATGCATTTTGATATCTTTGGAGCTGAAATTTTCATTCCCTTGGAGCCATCTTCTTGATATTGGATTTGGATATATCTCTTGTTGTCTTGTAGTTGTAAGTAATCTTATGGAATATTTTTGTATGAAAAATGTCTAATATGTGGAAATTTTGTAAGTAGCTCTTTGTGCCCTAATTATTGAATGTCATTGTCAAGGATTGTTAGATTGAAAATTTGTGCATGTTACTCATTGATAACAAGTAGATGAATGTTCCTAGTGGAGTATAAATTTTTTCTTTCCATGAAAGTCCATAAATATTGGGTGGGTAAATGCTAGAAAGTGCTTGCTAGGGCATCATTTTCTAGCCTTCTTGAAGACAATTTTGGCCAACTTTCAAATCACGTAGACTCCATAGCCCAAGGACAAGGCATTGATCCAAGAAGTATTGGTGATCACCCTCTTTTTCTCTCTTTTTCTCCTCTTTCTAAATTTCTGCCCTAACCCGAGACAACTAGCTAGGGCTTGATGCGAGTTGCATTGGAAGGGTGACTTTGGAAAACTGTTTGGATAAGCCACTGAGTTGTTGTTTCCCCCAATGATCCTCCAAATTTGAGCCTGTTCCCACAGTCGGATTTGGAGAAAAGTCGAGCCCCAACCATATCTGTAAAATCATCTTGAACGTCTTGGTTAGTGGTCCTCCTTGAGGGTTTTGCACATAGTATTCGGTGGAATAAATCATTCTAAACCCTTTCCCCAATCTCACCTTGACCTAGAGAGCACTTTGAAGAGTCTTCTCTCGAGATTATACATAAACCCTAGGTCTCGTGTGGTTCCACTCTAGGCTTCTTAGGGATAGTGAAATTCTATTTAAAGGCATATAAGCATCATTCAAATCTTCTTGAGAGGTCCTAATCATCTTGGGATCCTTGACCTTAGGTCTCCTTGCCATAGTTGGATATCATTAACCCCAAGTCTAGGTCTCCTCATAGGTCTTTCTTGGAGAGCCCTATTGCTTCTCTTGAAGCATTGAGCCTTTATTTGAGCGTCTCCTTTGAATGGACCTTGGAAATCACATCATACCCAGTTGTTGGTTCTATCATTAATAGTTATTTCCCTCATAGTGGGACTCCCATCGGTGAAAGTCTATAAAGAGCAGGGGACACTGATTGAGGTGACAATGGGTCTTTGTCCCATTGTTGTCATTTGGTCTAATAGTGGTCCCATAGGCTCCTAGGATCCCTGCTAGATTGTGTAGCAACAGGACTTGCATTTTTAGGATGAATTTGGATGACTTGGATGCATTTTGATGTTTGGAAATTTTCGCTATCTCTCTTGCAACTTCGTTTTGGCATTGTGATGGATGGATATATTCTTCATTGTCTTGTAACTGCTATTTAATGCTATATTTCTGAATTTTGATTAATGTCTAATGCATGGAATGTTTTCTCATGGTTGTTAATGTGCCCTAATTGATGAAATTTTATCAAAGCATTGGAACTATTGGGAAATTTTGCATGTGTTACTCATGGGTAATGAATGAATGAATGTTCCTAGAGGATTTGTTGCATTTTACATCCTCAAAAAGTGTCATCAACGTATAAATATCTAAAATTTGTTTTGTTGCTGCTTCCATTAAGGGTAGCGAAATTCCTTCTAGGTCTCCTTGAAGAGAAAGTTGCCATATCAAGATAGCCTTGACTCCAATTCTCCCAATTGTTATGCACTAGTCTTAATCCTTGATGATCACTCTTAAATTGACAAATCATCTTTCTTTTCACCTCCTTTTCACCCCTTTTCCTCATCCCTTTAAGTATAAGGAGGCCTCTCTAGGGCTTGGTGTGAAATTCATTAGAGGAAGGCGTTTTGAATTCCACTTAGATAGAACTCTTCCTTAGTGTTTCCTCTAGTGCTCCTCAACTTTTGGTGGATTTCCCATGTTGGAATCACTGGAAATTTGATGCCCTAGCCATCACACTAAGAGGGAACCCTAGAAATTAATCCTTCAACTTGGGGATTTCTCTGAAGGCATTTGTTTTAGTACTCATTGGAGTAAATCATATATCGTCTTTTCTCTTGTCTACCTTGACCTTGGATGAACTCATATATCATTAAATATTTCAATCTTAGGTCATGTAGTCTTTCTTTCAAGGGTTTTTCGTTGAAAGTTTTACTAGCCTCTCCCAAAGCTCGCACTTTCATTGAACCTTTCCATTGAATGAGCCACCTTCCCTCACTTCAAACCAACTATAGACACACATCTATCACAAGTGAGTCATAATGGGACTCCTCTTGTAGGTGAAAATCCGAGAAGAGAAGGGGACTTAGGCGATGGTGACAATGGGCTTCTGTCCCAAGTGTTGTTGTGCCCTCTAGCTTTTGCCTATTTACAAGGCCTGCTAGTTTGTGCAGCAACAGGTTGTAGGAAGAATATGAGGACAAGAAAGAGCTTGGAACTCTTGAATGTGGACATGATCACTGGACATTATGCATCAAGCAATGGTCATTGCAGAAAAATGAGTATCCTAATAGTAAGGCACCAGCTTTGAGGACATGGTTGTGGGGATAAATGGATGGCTTGTTACAAGGGGGTCCATAATACATATTCTTTTTATAAGCAACAGTTCTTTTTTTTTTAAATAGGAGCCAAGCAGTTTCATTATAATTCAAGAAATTTCTTCTATCCATATGCTTGGGGTATTATGCTTGCTTATGAGAAAGCTCCAAAGATGGTAGTTAATCATTGGAAATGGCAAATTACTAACTAGTTCACTTAAATGTACAGGTTCTCTCTCTCGAGTGCTCAATGGCTTAATTTCAAATTATATGGTGTAGGACTACTATGTAGAAAACTTATAAACTTAGCTATTCACACTAAGAATGCCTCTAGATTATGGATTGACAAAATTATTAAATATTCCAGATACCTGTGCATTTTTTTAATTTGACATTTTTTTTTTCAGAAGAAAAAGGCACTGGTTTATATTTAGTACCAGTACAAAATTCAGAATTTATACATACATCTAGTCATCAGTTCTGAGACAGGAAAAACTCCATGTCCAAGAGTATAATGCCAAAATCCTCTAAGCATGAAGGTTCATAAAAGTAACAAAACATTGGCATAACTGTCATAAAGTTTATCTAAGTATGGCAGCAAGTAAACAGAATTCATCAAAATTAAATATATATATACCGGAGCTTTAATAAATACTATGGAAGCAGAATGGAGCCCTCATCTGCAAGAATATTGTCCACCAGATATTGAAAGTGGATAGACCCGGCTGCCGCAGTGGGACCCTTTTTCGACATCGCAATGGTTCATTTGATTGATTTGCTCATTTGTACTATATGTGTTGGTATAATTGGTGGTACTGCAATTATTTTAGGGCTGAGACCTGAATTTGCTATTTCTGAACTTATATTTTAAGTTAAATATGAAGGAAAATTTGTTTTCGTAAATTAGATCACAAATACATAATGTGGACATGATCACTGGACATTATGCACCAAGCAATGGTTGTTGCAGAAAAATGTGTATCCTATTAGCAAAGCACCAGCTTTGAGGACATGGTTGTGGGGATCAAATGAGGGCTTATTACAAGGGGGCCCATAATACATATTATTTTTATAAGCAACAGTTATTTAAAAAAAAATAGGAGTCAAGCATTTTCATTATAATTCAATAAGTTTCTTCCATCCATATGCTTGGAGTAGTATACTTTGCTTATGAGAAAACTCTAGAGATGGTTGTTAATCATTGGAAATGGCAAAGAACTAACTAGTTCACTTAAATGTACAGGTTCTCTCTCGAGTGCTCTTACACTACAACGAACTCAGCTCAATGGCTTAATATAGCGTATGATTACAATGTAGAAAACCTATAATAAAGATTGTATGACTGCAATCTAGAGGCATTCACACTAACAATGCCTCTAGATTATGGGTTGACAAGATTATTAAATATTCCAGATATCTGTGCATTTTTTTTTTTAATTTAACACACCACATTTGTTCATTTGATGAATTTTCTCATTTGTATTATATGTGTTGGTATAATTGGCGGTACCCTAATTATTGGAGGGCTAAGACCTGAATTTACCATTTCTGAACTTACATTTTAAATTAGATATGAAGGAAAAAGTGTTTTAGTAAATTAGATCACAAACACAGAAATTGCAATTTTGCAATTGAAAGTATTCTCAGAGTTGTTATCTTATGGGTTGAAATTGTGATGTTGTTTATACCCAACAAAATTATAAAAACCGGATTTTGTGTGCTTCAATTTTTGCCACCATTTTTGTATAAGCTTGGTCATTTGATGTTGTTACTTTGAGTTTATATATATTGGGTGTTCTCTTTAAATTCAATTTGGCCATGACTGTTGTTTTTATATTATTTTGATTCCTTTAGTGCCCTTAGTAGCGAAATTTTGGGAGTGTAATCGTGTGAACTTTTGTGAAGTGAATTTAAAAGTTGAAATAGATAAATTAAAATTTAGTTATAAATATGTGACAATTAGTGGCAAAACTTTTCCCTGAGGTTATTGGCAAGGAGATTGAAAAAGCTACTTCCTCAACTTATCCTCTACAAAAAAGATTCATCGAAAGAGTTAAAATTTTGAAAGATTCAAAATTTGGCCTTGCAAAATTTATGGAGGTAACCTTCTTCCCTGACCCTTTTTATTATGTTTTATATATGTTTTGTACTTAATAATTTATTTGAACGTTTTAGTTACATGTAGATTATTATGAAGATGTTGGAGTCAAAGTAAGTTAATGTTAGGAATATAAATTACATAAAAATAACATAAATTACATAAATCATAATAATAATAATTAAGTTATAAATAGTATTTAAGAGGCATACTTAAGGGGACATGACCATTCATAAAAGGGCACTTGCCTAGGTATATAAGCAAGTCCTCAATTTTAACAATTATATTTCATCTCTCTATATATATTCTTATCCTCAATGTATGTCTTTGTATTCCAAGTGTTTTGAAGTTTATTGTGAAGTATGAACTATGTTCATTATATTGGTATCAAAGCATAAACAAACTTTATTGGTTACATTGGTATTAAAGCATATACGAACATTGTTCATTAAATTGGTATACAAGTTGTTCGACCCTTTGGCCGCTCAACCGCTGCATAGAGTCAGTCTGATCCGACCTTTGGTCACAACTTTTCGTCAACTTTGTTACCATTGTGATCGAAGCGTTTCACTCTACAACTTTGGAGATTCTCCATTTAGTCGTAAAGCCTTTGACATATATATATATATATATTCTGAAGAAAACAAATTATATTAAAAGAAGACAAATAAAAAAAATTATATGACAAAAACAAATACATACATAAACATATATATATTAAAGAAAAGACAATTTAAAAAAAAAGGGGGAAAAACACAGTTGCAGTGCTATCATCTACACAATTGTCATGGCTAGATAGGTCATCGACCAATTGTTGCTTAACCTGCTAACGCTGCATCCACCATTGCTAAACGTTGCTATACTCTAGCTCGATCCGCGTTGGCCTACACATCCGCCTGCACCAGAGTTTCCACCGTTGCTAGGTCACACCTTTGCCACCAACTAGATGTTGTTTCATGCAACCACCACCTTGTCTATCAACCTTTTTTTCTGTCACCGCCTCGCCACATTGCACTTGCGATAACAAAATCATGTACCACAGTTGCCACTGACCCTATTTGTTGTAAAGATTGCCTCCATTTTCCGTTGCCTTTGCCACAATTGTGTTGCATTGTTCCTCTCTGTACTATCACGTCGCTCACCAAAACAAAATTTACACCTTCATTAACGTTGACCATGGAACTGTCTATAGCTATAAATTCCACCACCACTCTACCCTTGGTCTAGTCGCAATTGCCCTATCCCATTATATTTTTTATGAAATCTATACAACATTGTTATGCTATCAGATACATTAAAGTGTCAATTGCAACACGATCATATGTTAACCACTAAATTAAATTTATAATAATTTATTTGATTATAAATAAAAATTTATAATTACTCTAGATAATAAAAAACAAATTAATTTTATAATTAAAAAAGAAAAATAGGTAGCAAGGTATTATAAAAATAAGACCTAAAATTATAAGTACAAAGTTAAAAGTGAAATATTATGGTATTTTTGAACCAAAGCAATATGGACTTAATCATTAAAGAGGAAAAAATGGAGACTAACAATAGAAGATTTTTAGAAATCTCACTTTGCTTTGCTCCAGTGCTATTTAAAATTAAGGGGACTTTGGTAGGAAAATATGTTACTATTTTTATCTCTTCGGTAAAAGAAAAAAATATAAACCCTAACTTTGCTAAGCAATTGGTGATTCCCAGGTCCAATGTAATTGAAAAATTAGTCCAATGGGAAAAAAATGACATAACCATTTACAA
>APFE031357005.1:21270-35929 GCA_000404065.3 Pinus taeda | reverse complement strand
ATGGAGCAATCAAAATGACATGATTTTGGGTTCACTATGGATGGAATCGCTAGGGTCATTTATTTTAAATACCAAGAAAAAAATTCTTACATTCTACTACAAGAAGAAAAAAATAATGCTACAAGACGTTACATTAAAACCAAATTTAGTAACACCAAAAGACATGAAAGATATTTCAAAAGTAATTCTTCAAAAAAATCAGAACTCAATGCAAAATATGTAGAAAGAAGTTGAAAAGATTATTGCAAGCAAAAACAAAGAAGTTACTCGCCTCAAGAACCACAACAAGAAATCACTGACTCAAATTAAGAAACTTAAAAATCATAAGAAAGCATTGAAAAACAAATTAGAAGAACTTATCACTAAAGAAGTATCGAATTCTTTAGATGTAATAGTCCAACTTGAAGAAAAAGGAATGAATATTGATCCAGTGAATATCAAACTCAAGAAGGTGATAAACCAATTGAAGTTAAATTTTATGCAGATTTTTTTTCCACGAGAAAAAACGTAATTTTTATTAATATTAATAGAAATTACATTTTTTAAACACACTATTATGTGTGCAACATAGCCGGTCCATTGAAAATGTAAAAAATAAACTAGTTCAGTTCGACGTCATATTATGGTTGATCCCCATTATGTCCAAATACAAAAATATAAAATGTTATGACCAGATACATCCATCCACAAGAAAATTAAAAACATGTTTTGTTTTGAAAACAAAGTTCATGTATAAATTAAGCAAACAAAAATGAAGAAGTTATTCGCCTCAAGAACCACAATGAGAAATTACTAACTCAAATTAAGAAACCTAAAAATGATAAGAAGTCTTCATATGTAATAGTCCAAGTTGAAGAAAAACGAATGAATATTGATCCAGTCAATATCAAACTCAAGAAGATGGAAAACTAGTTGAGGTTATACGGAGACATGTTTTCCAAAGGAAGAAAACGTAATTTTTATTAATATTAATATAAATTACATTTTGTAAACAAATTGTTGTGTGTACGCATGATAGTCGGTCCATTGAAAATGTAAAAAATAAACTAGTTTAGTTCGGGGTCATATTATGGATGATCCCCATTACGTTCAAATCTAAAAATCTAAATTGTTATGAGTAGATACATCCATCCATGAGAATATTAAAAACACGTTTTGTTTTCAAAACAAAGTTCATGTATAAATCGAGCTCTATGATCAAAATGAAAAAAAAGTAAAATACAACACAAAAAATATTGGTCACAACATAGCAGTCATGGTTCTGGCGTCGGTAGGAGAAATTGGGCAAGAGACTAGTTGAAAGATGAGTTTGTTGAGGAGCCATTGAGATACTCTATAACCTTCCTTATATCTTTATCCAAAATGAGCACCACTTTTGATAGACGATTTGCACATAGATTCGGTTCCCTATATATATGAAGACATGTGAGTTGTGAGAACATATCTTTTAATGTCAAAGTATCAATAAGAATAGAATATAAAATAAAGTTCTTGCAAGATCGAGTGCCATTCACCCAATTTATCACAAGTTTGGAATCATCAAAAATTTGTATATGAGATACACTGTGATCAATGGAAAATGCAAGGAGGTTTTGACAAGATAGAAGTTCAGCAAAATTATTTATTCCCATGCCCAAAGCAACAAAAATATGAATATAGAAATAAGAGGATAGGTGTAAAATAAGACCACCTCCACTGTTCCCACCTGAGTTTGTGGAAACTCCATTAAATAAGTCCCATGTATAAGATCTATTAGGATTTATTGCCACTAACTCACGAGTTCTCAGGGCATCTTTTTCCTCAGGATAGTGGATGAGAATCACCATAGCTTTAGCTGCAATATGCTTGGGGAAGGAAGTGTGGTCCTGGAAAATAGCCATGTTGCGGGTAATCCATATACTCCAACAAATTATTAATGGGAGGGCCTTGAATATGTGGGAAGACGGAAGGGGGAGCCAATGTTTCCATGAAGAATCCATTGTAGAACCCCTCCAGTACTTGATTTATGGTTTAGCTAACGTACAATGGTCCCATATGTTTTGACAGAAAGATAAATTCATGAAAAGGTGATCAATTGATTCCCCCTCAACCTAGCAGAGAACACACCAACCGGGACCAATAGGAAATCATTTTTGTAAAATATCCCAAGACTTTGCCATTCATAATAAACCACACTAAAATTTTCTCCTTTGATGGACATTTAGATTTCCATACATAAGACTAGCACCATTTAGAATCTTAGGGATGATGCATTGTTGTGATATAATTGTATCCAACTTTTGGAGAATAGAAACCACACTTGGCTCTAGACCAAATAAGTTCATCATCTCTATCTATTATTCGAATATGACCTAAATGAAGAGAATTGATGTAATTTTTCCACGACCCAATGAATAGATCCGAAATGCCCAAGTCAGCAGTAGATTTGCACCTTTGATACAATAAGGTAGTGGATGTATAATTTGTTATATTAGCAAGTTTAGAAACCCCACGATCTCGAAGAAGATCAATTAAAGGAGGGGGAGAAGATGATCATGTTGTGACACCAACCAAAGATCCATACACAAATGAACCCAAACACCCAATCCAACTCCTTACTAGCCCATTGTGAATGATTTCAAATGTATTCAAAATAACTCGCTAGATGATAGAAACATTTTGGTGAGGTTTATCTGCTTATCAAACATAGTCCTCCACTAATAGCCGAGAAATATATTTTTCAATAACAATAGTTATCCACAAGCTTTGTGATGTAAGAAGCCTTCAACCACCTTTTACCGGAAGAATGCGGGAGAAGAGAAAGATATTCTTAAATCTACAACCCCCAAGGGATTTTGGTTTAGCAATTTTATCTGAGCCAACCCGTAGAAGAGTAGAATCTACACTAGTCCTTGACCATAAGAATTTGAAAAATATTCTCCTTATATGCTCCAAAACACCTTTTGGTATCCAAGCCAATGACCACCAATAAGCAGGAATATCCTCCAGAATATATTTAATAAGGAAAAGACAACCTGCTCTAGAGAGCCATATGTGGCAACATATTTCACTCTGTATGTCTTGGGTTTAAGAAGAAATCCTAGGTATTTTAGACCATCATCTAACTATGAATGTTCCATAGGAAACAAATATGTAATTTGTTGCACAATATCCTCTGCCATATTAGATATTAGAAGAGAGGACTTTCAGAAATTAATCAACATGCCAATGGACTTCCCAAATAACATAAGGGTGGTATGCAAAACCACAACCTCGTGCAAATCTCTATTGCAAAAGATGAGAATTTCATCAGCAAAAAGTAAATGGGAGATATCCATAGCACAAGTCACCAAACAATCCTGGAAGGTCTCGTTGTTCTTAGCCTCATCCAATACATGGTTGAGCCCCTTAACAACCATAAGAAATAATAAGGGTGAGAGAGGGAATCCTTGATGAAGGCCCCTATGAGCATGGAAGAAAGGGGATGCAACACCATTGATAAGCACATCAAGAGTGGTCATTTGAATACAACTCATAACCCATGTAATGAAATCCAGGCTAAAACCCACATGAGTTAATAATAACCTCAAATAAATCCAGCCTACCCAATCATACGCGTTGGATAGATCAAGTTTGGAGATAGGCCCCCTTTAAGTGAATTGTCTTTATAGACTATGGAGGCTTTCATGTGTCACCCCAATCGCTTCATGGATTTGTCTTCCTTCAAGAAACCCAAATTGTTCCTTAGAGATGGAGTCTGAAAGGATAGGTTTGAGACATAAAGAAATCACTTTAGTTATAACTTTGTAGACAACATTACATAGTGAGATCAACCTAAAATCATCAAAAGAGGTAGGGGAATCCACCTTTGGAATGAGGGCAATGAAGATTGAGTTTAAATCTAGAATCATATAATGCTCTTTGCAAGACTCTTCCACAAAAACTAGGAAGTCTTTCCCCAAAATATCATATAGACATGGGAAAAATTCAATACCCCAACCGTTTGGCATGAGGCTCTCGTTCTTTTGGAAACTTTGAAGGACAAACTTGAGCTCATCCTTTGATACTTCTGCCATTAGGTCTTGATTATCTTTGTCATTTAAGAATCGAGGGAAAGGTAAGGTTGTTATATTGATTTCAACAATAGCTTCCTCTTCTTGAGCACAAGACAAATTTTTAAAATGATTGACACCCAAAGATGCCAACTCTGAGAATGTGGAGATATCCCTGCTAGCTTGATCTTTTAAGGACCAAATTGTGTTAACCATCTTACGACATTTTCCGAATGCATGAAATAATTTGGTATTATTATCACTACATTCGAAACACGCAACTCTACTCTTTAATCACCACTCAGCCTCCTGAAGCTCCAGTATAGAGCTTTTTCTTTTCTCTAGCTGAAATAGAAGAGTTCTTGATTTTGCGAAGGGATATCCCTCAGCCTCCCCAAAGGAAAATGTCTTAATTTGATCTTCTATGGGCTTGAGTTCTAGAGCTTCAAATTCTTTCTTAGAGGTTTCCCATTCTATATTTTTGTTTTATTTTCTTGAGGTTCCTCACAAAATGTTTTCCCGCAAAAATACCAAAAAGTGGATAATATTCATCCCATTGCTCCAAATGAAAGATACCTCCTTTAGCCATAAGGAGTTCATTTTGAATGGGCTAGAGGGTTTATGAGCAACACCCCTTAATTATAGAAAGACTGGGGAGTGATAAAAAATACCACCCAAACCAATCCACTGTTTGATGTTTTGGAAGTGATCCATTATAACTTTAGTAAAGAGGAATCAGTTGAATCTCTTAGAAATACAATCAGGACATGTCCTCTTATTGAGCCAATTAGGTTGAAGTTTGAGGGGGGAAATATCAACCAGGGATCGAGAAACTAAACAATCCCAAAAGTAATCAACTAAAGGATCATCATTCACCCACTCCCCCATGATTTAGAAGTTCCTATTGAGACATTGAAGTCTCCCCCAACAATGATATGAGGAGAATTTACAAAGGAATTGTTGAAGAAAGACTCCCAGAAGGGTTTGCGATTTACGGAAGGCCCATAAACATTGAGAAGGGAGAAGGAACAAGATAGTTCTTGAGAGAACACTTCAACACCAAGCCCCACCAAAATGATCTAAGTGTTAATTAGTTTAAAAGAGTGACTGATCCAACTGAACACCTTATAAACATTGAGAAGGGAGAAGGAAAAAGATAGTTCTTCAGAGAACAATTCAACACTGAGCCCTACCGAAATGCTCCAAGAGTTAATTAGTTTAAAAGAGAAATTGATCCATCCCACCACCAAGCCCCTAGATCGGCGCATCGCGTAAGTGCACTAGCACTGCCAACCACGAAGAAGATTCCCAAGACATTGTACAATAAAGTGGCCCTGACTTAGGGTCTCTTGTAGGAATATGATTCTCGAAGAATCATAGCTAATAAAATGTTTCAATGTGAGTCTTTTGGGGAGGCTCGCCAATGGCTTATAATTAAAGGAGAGGATCTTCATACAAAAACAAAGGAGGGGGTTGAAATTTCCCTAAGAACCCAAAATATTGAAGTTTGTCCACCTTGGCATGCTCCTTTTCCAAGGTAATGATGGACTTCCGGCCTTGGCCATGAGACTCCGGACATGTAAGATGAAATTGCCCTAACCCAAGGTCAGGAGGTTATTTAAAACGACCATTAGAGCATGGTCGGAGGTTATAGGAAGAAGAGTCTTATCCTGATACAAAGGAAAGAGAGTGAGATGGAGAGGTGATGGGAGACGAGAGATCACATTGACGGATTGATACTGACCAAAGGACTTGAGAAAAAATTGAAGAAAGATTAAGAGAGGATAAAATGGTGGATCAAGGATGATCAGTAGAGAGGCTGCCACTAAGATTTTCATATGAAGAACCATCATTATAGACATGAGAAAATGCAAAGGAAGGGGAGGAAGTAGTATCCAGAATAGGATGCTCCTAAGGCGCTGCCAAAACCCCATCCACGACCATGGAATCTAGGACAGGGGTTGCAACCATAGAAACGAGCTCTACCAAACGTCGACGATGAGCACCTAATTCCCCACTTGAAGTAGGCGGATCATTTAGGAGACCATCATCCTTCCATAATAGATTTTCCTCATCCACCTATACCAACTAAATCATGGGGCAGTTTTTGACAAGATGACCATAGTGGTGGCAATGACAACAACAAAAGAGCACTCCTTCATAGTCCAAATCTTGAATGTTCTCTTCACCATCCCCCAATTACATTTCCTCAAGAAGACCCTCCCTAAGGTCCACCAAAACCATATTACAATCCATCGAAAAAGTACTAGACGTAAGATACGAAGGGTCATGAGCTAGATAAGTGCCAATGTAGTTACCTAGATCTTGAAAAACCTCATCTGCCTAAAGTCTAGAGGAAGCCTCGAGAAGTGAATCTAAACCAACACAACATTTGAACACTCCTTTCAAGCGTTAAAAAAAGGAGACCAAAATTTAAAATTTAATAGAGATGAATCTATATGCCAAATCTTCTCCATTATAGAATGACATCCTCAATGGTAGAAAACTTAAGATGAATCCAATGCTTGTGAAGAATTTCCACCTTAGGTGCTAAATGGACAAAAGGAGCAATGTCTTGAGAAACCCACATCCAAAGGGTTTAAATAGAGAACTGCCTACCTTGAACCCTACCCAAAAGGGAGGATTCAACCTTCCTTGGTTCCTTTTGTGAAATATCAGGGCTTTTGCAAACACACAAGCAGCGGAGCATTATACGTTTCAAACACCGGTGTTGTTTGCATTTAACGCCCGGTGCATGGTATTATAGATTGTACGACCCGATGCATTGTTGGTATTAAAGCATTGGTGCTTTCATAAAACCAATTCCCTAGTGCTCCAAAATATTTTTTCCAACCTCAGTGTTATTATTTAAATTAACAACATTGATTCTTTTATATATTATTAGCACACTGATTCTTTTATACAACTCATTAGTATTGGTGCATTATTATGCATAACGAACTGGTGCCTTGGAGAAGATAAAAGCACCAGGGTTGCAAGATATATTTTCCTTCCCTAGTGCCATTCCTGAAGAGTACTACCCAACGCATTTTTAGAAGACATAAGCACTAGGGTCGTATACTTTTCAAGCACCGATGTTGTTTGAATTCAACGCCTTGGAGCATGGTATCATAGATTGTATGAGGAGGTGCATTTTATTATTAAAGCATCAGTGCTTTTATAAATTTAATGCACTGGTGCTCCAAACATTTGTTTCCATTCCAGTGCTTTTGTTTAAATTTACATCACTGGTGTTTTTATATTAGTAGTGCACTGGTGCGATTATTCCAGTAAGCACACCGCTAAGAAAACATCCGCTAAAACCTCCGGTCACCCAAATCTTTTTAGTTGTGATGAAGTTTTGTTACTAACTCCATTAAAACATCTTGCTAGCACAAACAAATGTTGTAGCGTAGGTTTTTTTGACAATTTTTGCCAATTTTATAAAATGCTAAAAACCTCTGTTATAACCTCCGCTAGAAGGTATTTTCTTTGTATTGGAACCTTGAATTGTCTTGATCTCCCATTGAAATGTTTCCTTGAGTAATCATTCAATGAGATTTATGAGTTGTGCCCATTCCTCCTCTGTTGGATAAGTCAAATCAACTATGTTCCTAAAAGCTTCGTCCACTTCTGTGTATTTCTGTGTATTTCTCAAATGTTGGTTTGACAAGAAATAAATGTTTGACTTCATAATAAACAAAAGGATCAACAGATAACTTTTCAAGCAAAATCTGGCCACTTATAGCTCCCTATACTCAAGTAAATTATGATTAACCCATTGCTAATCTATTAAGTGATCTTTGATAATATTCCTTTGTTATTGACATCTAGCCTTGAGAATTTTTGAAATAAGGCAGGCCTCCTTCTTGCAAAACATAAACTTTCTATAAAACTTGTTCACTTGCACTTGCAAGGTTTCACAATTGTCCTTCATCTGCAACATTAAGTTTTTATTAGTCAAAGGACTTCTAGCTTTTAGAACTGCATTAATTCTATCTTCAATTCCCACTTCTTCTAGCTCTTCTCTTGTCTTTGTATTTATAAATGTAATTATCTTGTTTGCTTGGTTCGATTTATTTCCTAATTCTTCTTTAATCTCATCAATGGATTCTCCTGCTCTCTTCAGAAATTCTTCATGTTCAACAACAATTAAAATTGATGTTCATATATCAGATAATGAATAAATTATTTCCCTCCAGATTATTTCTTTATGCCACATTAAACATTGGGCACTGTCAGATTAGCTAGACTTCCATTCAAGTTGTTTTTGCAACTTAGAATTCTTTTGGGTTTCAGAGACTAAAGAATTATCAGAACTAATTTTTGCCTTCTTATATTTTTCCAAAGCTACCTTTAAATTATCAATTTCTTGATCTTTGAAACTTAGTAGAGACAATGCTTTAGTCACTTCTTTTGTTGGATCTTTTCCTATTGAACCTTCTTGTGATGCAGAAGTCGTCGTGTTTCCTAATTTCTCTTTCTCATTAAGCAATTTTTCCATCTCCATTTCCATCTTCTATATCTGTATGTATTGCTCAATTATGGTTGATAAAAGAGCCTATTTCTCCTTTTCAAGTTCTCCAACTTCCTGTGTCTTAGGATGTTCTATAGTTGGTAGCTTCAATATTTTTCTAACAGCTCAGATATCAACATTTTTATTTTTGACAATTTCTTGGGCAACATCAATATCTCAAGGATCCAAAACCAATTTAATAACAAGGTATTCCAATGATTTAATCTTCGTATATTTTGCTAGATATGATATCCTCTCCATTTTGAGCTCAAAAAGAATATTGTTTAATGAATTATGTAACTTTGATACACTAATGGTTGAAATGGTCAAAGAAAAATATATCATTTCTCTAGTTTGTCTGTGCAAATCAATATGATCAATAGGATGAATTTGTTTAATATTAAAAAAGAGCACAAAAGTTTTCTAATCTTCAGTAGCTTAAGCTCCAAGGATATTGGGTTCAAGAAATGCAAATTGAAATTGGCCCTTTTCAACATCTAGGGCTGAGAGCAAACTATTTTTTGTGGAAGAAGTTTGCTTCCAAAATTGAGTATAAGTTATTTCTTTTAAATACTCATTCTTCTTCCGAATTTCTAAAACCGTAGAGAAAATATTTTGATTAGAAGAAGATGGAGTTAAGGAAGAAGATTTCCCTGTTGTTGTATCTATGTATTGCATCTAGAAAACAAGCTCACTTGCAAGTACAACTTTAGTTGGTGAAGAAACATAAGATGATCTAGTCTCTGGCATAATTTATTCTATATATTTTGTTTTTTGTCTTTTATGGACTCTGAACTAAGCACCTTCTAACTCTGAAATATGCTTAAATGTCCTTTTTAGTTCTTTTTCCTTTTGTTGGGGTGTTTACAATATATTGAGTCTAATTGGTTGTTCTATTGACTGTCCTATTGACAGGTCTTGTAGAGTATTTTCTTCCCATATCTCCCTATTGGCAAAATTTTTAACTTCTGGTTTAGGTATATGGACATAGGGAGTAGAATTTTTCTGAGTTCTCATGGTTGAAATTCTCCCTATCGTATCATATAGTTAACCGACACCTAGTTTGCACTTTATTTGTGTCAACAATTACTCAACTTCCCTGTATGCTTCTCTAGTATTCACAATAAAATGACCTACTTGTTATTTGAGTTTAAAAAAGGTTTCTTTCTTCCTTACAAGGAAGTGAATTTGGTCAACATTAAGACCTTGCCTGATAGACTCAAGGGCAACGCTTATGCTAGGAAGAAAAGTTGGTAATTGATAAGGAGGGAGCTCATAGCCATAAAGTCTAATTTTAGTAAAATATTTGTAAAAATACCAGTCACCCAACATGATTTTCTCACTAAGCTACAAAATTATTTTAATATTTGGTGATATTTTGGGAACACTATCATTGTCTAAAAGGCTAACACTAACATGAATAAACTGATCTACAAAATCACTCAAATAGAACTCCTTAGAGTTTTTTCCTATTATTTATGTTCAATGAACCCTTGGCCATTCATTACCATGCAAGTCTTACTTCTACAATTGCACTTGAAATCTCTCTAATTGATATAATAAGAACAAGTAAACCAACATGGATTGATTTTTGAAAGCTATTTCAGTTCCCAAATTTAAAAATTATTCATGAATAATTCCTTAAAGAAATTGACTAAAGTCAAATAATATTGTTGGTTTCTTCACTAGTGATAAAATGGACAGAAATCCCAATATGACTTCATCTACAGCCTCATCACAATCATACCCTAACAAGCAACATAACATGAAAATAATGTGTCTAGAAATTTCGAGAAACATAGATGAAGGATAAAAGGGATTGTTCTTAGGAATTTTTGCTTCTTCTGGCATAAATGATTCAAATATAGAAGATATCTTTTGAAATATCATTTTTGATACATTTCTAATAATATCTCACTTGAAAAAGGGTGCAAGGAACTGGGAATAGAAATTTGTAAAGCTTATAAGATTGATTATGAAGTTATATATAATAATGACTCTCCATTATTGGCTATGACGGCTTTCTCACTTGGTAAATATTTGTTTGTACACCATTCAACGAATTCTGGGAAATGATGGGTTTGTGGGAAAATGAATTAGGGCAATAAATATTCCCAAAGGGAAAATTCATCATTGTTGTCTTGGAATCATTGAAAGACAATTTTGAATTTCATAAAAGGTCAAATTCACACTTGGTTTCTACGATTTTGGATCCCATATCAATTAGTGGCATTTCGTCAATTCTAATAGACCCGGAAGAAGGTGTAGATTTTGACTGGGTTTCAACTTCTTTCTGTTTCTTAGAACTCATCATTGAATTATAAAAGAAAGTGAAGAGAACACGAATACCTATGAAATAGTAGCACTAAAACTCTCCTACAATCACTAGTTCTCTATTCAATGGAATACACTGCTCAGGTTCACTATAATGCTAAGAAAAGATGAATGAAATTAATGAAATAAAGAAATTATGGCAAGACTATTGGGCGTTTTTTACACTACAATCAACACACTCCTAAATTTTGCTTACACTTGAATTTTGGAGCTTACTGAGGATCTTATGATCGATCATCCCATGGTCACTTTATGGTGGGTTAATTTTTTGAAAAATGTGTAAGTCTTCTTCTCAAGTTCTAAATGTCAAATTCAATTCCTCACACATGCTCGGTCCTTAATGAATTCACAAGTGCACCCATCTTCTGCAAGATTAAGACAAGTATTACAGAATTCTTGATAGTAAGGCTTTCGAAGTCTCTAGAAATAGAGATTACATAATGCTCAATTACTACAGTGACTGCATAGTCCATAAGGACAGTGCATTGCGCAATCTATGTTGACACTTAGTGCGCCACATCTCTCAACAACATATCTCTCACTTTCCTTCCAATTGTACTTCTATTTCGGTGAGTTTTCCCAATTGTCGCTTTTGCGCACCTTTGGTTTCAAAAGTGTCACTTTCACTTTCGCAACTATTTTTTTGCTTGCTTTCACTTTAACAAGTGTCTCTTTCATTTTATCTTTTCTCTAGCATGTGTCACTTTAACTTTCTTTAGCTTTTGCAAGTGTCATTTTCACATTTTCTTACTATTTCAAGTGTAACTGCTTTTAATCATTTCCACTGATGTATATCACAACTTTTCACATCACTATAGGAAGCTCTAGTGCATTATTTTGCATTATATGGTCATACATATCATAGTAATATGCACTAGACACATTCCTACAACTTAACGCACTTTTTGATCACAGTCAACCCTTGTGTCGCAACTTGTATTCTAAGAGTTGCATGTAACATTTCAACTATCGCATTTAGAAATAAGTGTCGCTTTGCTATCGTTTCAAGGTGTGATTGTTGTAAATGAGTCATATGCATTCTTCTGGCTTGTATGGATGGCATTCATGTGTGTGATCTATGTTTGAGTCTTGTTTGGATGCTTTTCCCTCACTTACTATATTGGTCCCACACTGTCATTTTGGAGCTCTTCTTAGTCCTCCTGCCTAGTGCGAGTTGTGAATGCATGAAACCTCCTCCAGGTGATGAGTATTTCTTATTCATGAGCCTAATTTATGATATCTCTCCCTCCCAAACTTTTGCACTCATCCTTCCTCAAATTCAACTCCTATCATTATGCATTGAGAACCTTCAAAGCATGGTCACTAACCCTTATTACTTGTACTGACTCACCGCACTAAGCCTTCATTAGAGAAATTTTGAGGTAAAAAATGGGCCTCAAATAAAAAATGTACAACCAAAATCAAATTTATAAGAAACAATAGGATTTAATATGATGATGTCATCCATGGGGGATGGTTCAACATTTTTTGAGTACAAAAGTAAAAAGATTAAAAAAAAACTAGTTTTTCAACTTATCTCCTTACAATTTTACTCAAATTTTGAGCGGGATAACTCATTGGATGAGGAATTGAACTCTACATCCAATGAGTGCTCCCACTTGAGATTTGAGTAAAACTGCAAGGAGATAAGTTGAAAATATGTATTGAAAAAGTAGTTTTGTCTTTTTTCTCTCTAAAATTTGATGATGCAATCCAACCTTCTTTTATTATTTCTACATATTTTATAATATTAATTAGGAGGCCCATTTTAGACTTCAAAATTTCTCTAATGTGATCATTTTTGCCTTGCATCATGCATGAGGCACTTCTAGTTGACAATAAGGACCTCCTTTGCCCCCTTGCAAAAGAAAAATGCAATATACAAAGGCCTTCTCCCTTTCACAATGCAGTGAATACCTTGAAGGAAAATTGATCTAACCTTCTGCTCCCTACCTCGATAAACGATGAAATCTCCTCTTCTAGTGAGCCTCTTTTGCACATGGTGCAGTTCTAGTGGACATTCAGTCCACCTATAACTCACTACATCCTTCCATTGTGCTAGCATAGGAGCCCACCCCTTGAGCATTGTGTGTGTCACAGTTGCAGTGCCTGATATTTCCTTCTCTACTGACTAGAACCCTTCACTGTGTCATGCATTTTTTTGCTTTCCTCGCTACCACATGTTGCAGTTATAGTGGATAATGAAAACTCTCATGGATCATTGCTGAAGAGAACTACACAGTACACTAAGTCTACCCTTCCTTCATAGTGCATTGTGTGTCTCAGTCAGCAAGCCATCAACCCCTGCCCACTATAATTCTCCATTGCGACATCCTCTTATTCTTCTTGGAATCTTTTTCACATGGAACAACTCTACTCCATAGTGAGACCTTCCCTATGTCATTGTGGCCAAAATATGCATTCATGGACTTCCTCTCCCTTGAACTTTGTGCACTGCGCAGCTTCAGTCAGCAAGCTCATCACATTGTATCATACACTTGCCTGTTGTGCTAGACCCTGGAAATCCCCTCCTTATAGTGCACGGAACAGTTCTAGTTGACAGTGGTGCCTTCCTTAGTCACTATTGAGCTCAACTACACAATCCTCAAAAAGCCCTTCCTCAGTCCATTCATAATCCTATCACATTCAAATTCTTCAATGAGAAATTTAGGGATAAAATAGATTATTTCAACATTTACTTTTCCTTTCCATGAGTGAAATTCATTAGAAGGTGTACGACCTCAACGTGGCAAGGTGATGCTCAAGGAATATGTCAAGGAGAAGGAACAAAGAGGCACAAAGAAGAGCCATCATGAATACATGAAGAGATCCTAGACCATGAAAGAATGAAGACATTTCATGATGACCTAGAAGGTCCCAATATTGATCCAAGACCATTTGGAAGGTGAAGATGAGGAACAAATCATATCTACCATCAAGAATGCAAGAGATAACAACAAGAAGAATAACTTGGCATTGCCAAATCATGATGAAATTCCATGCCATCAATTCCAAGCTATGGCTTGTACAAGTGTCATCACAATGTCACATGTGTCAATGTGTTTTTCTATGTGATATGGGATGTAACTATGTATTATGAAAAGGAAAATAACAAAATGTAAATATGTGGAAGTCCAAGAGTCACATGTGGACCAAAGAGTCAATAGAAGTTCAAAGGTCACTTAGGAGTCCAGGAGTTGTGAGGTCAAATAAAGAGTCATAAGGGACATGAAAGGTCATTCCTCTTGTTATAAAAGAAACCTAATAACTCAAGCAAATGATTTTTTGGAGGCTTAGGCTTTGGAGAGCTAGCATTAGCTTCTCTAGCTCGGTATAAGAGAGAAGATATTTCTTTGGAGAAGTAAGAAGCGGTTAAATGTTCCACTAGTAGAGCTAGTTGATCCAAGTGGATATTGGTGGCCACCCGCCTATTCCACCTAGACCTCCATTCGGCTTCATTTGTTTCCTTGATTATAGCAACATTTACTATTTTTAGCAGTTTTTTTGGGTCTTAACTTCTGGAACTGTTTTGATGCCCTAAACGACATTTTTAAAGGTTCGCAGTAGGCCCATGACTATGGGTAGGGATTATTGTAAAACCTGTAGTACTCAGAGAGATATTTCCAAAAAGGTATCGTACACCCCAAATGGAGATCATATGACCAAGTTACGATCCTAGGAGGTTGGTTGCCCAACTAACCCCAACGAGGCCCAAGAACTCTTGGTGTTCCATCTCATAAGGTTAGGGTTTTGGTTGTTTACAGTTTTCCCTTGTTGT
>APFE031357005.1:10083-20531 GCA_000404065.3 Pinus taeda | reverse complement strand
TTTCAACTTTTATATAAAGATTGCTATCTGCTGATCCTTTTGAAAAACCTTGTTGATGAAGATATTTGTCCAAACGATAGTACCAAGCCCTTGGAGCTTTTTTGAGCCCATAGAGAACACAAACTGCGTGATCTGCAAATTTGCATAAATGGCCATGAGCATCAACTAATCACACATAGAGCTCACTTGCAAATTTGCATAAATGGCCATGAGCATCAACTAACCAAAGTATGCGTCGAGCTCCAGTCTAATTTAGCTCTTCTCTTTGGCCTCAGTGAGCGTACCAATCGACGGGGTGCCATACATTCTCACAACAACAAACAAACTCTTGAACAACCATCCATATGAAGCCTCAACACTGGTGATGAGCGGCGAGAGTTCCTCATAGTTCTGGATCAGACTCCGAATACGTGCTTTGTCCAACCCTACCTACAGCTTCATCGTCTTGTGCAAGTGAAGTGGGGCTCCCTTATACCTCATTGTCTATGTTCGTACATGATCAATAGTAGCATGTAAATCTATGTGTTTGCAATATCTTGTGTCACACTGTTGATGACCATGTAGATGGATAACTACCTTGTGCATGGTGATGAACTTGTCATATGGTTTCCGTGTGACTGTCTCAAGAGCCGATACTTCAGCAAGTATCGCTTTCTTCATCTCTGCCCTGGCAAATCCTGTTGATTGTTCCTCTCTTTGCTTGGCTGCTTGCAACTCCTTAGCCATGCGCTCGCTTTCGGCTATCAAGAATTTCACACTCAAGCTTGTGGCTTCAACATAAGCCTTTATAGCATCAGCCAAGGTAGATGGATGTCTTCATACATCTGACACAATCAACCGTTCTTCAAAGTCTGCAGGTGATGCATGCTCATTTGGGGTGTGCGCTCTATGTGCTTGTACAACTTTGTGTTGTGACTCATCAAAGGCTATGTTGTACACCTCTGTTCCCGGATTATCCTCAAGGAGAATGGTATCCCCTTGTTCACTTGGGACTTACTTTGTGGTTGGAGTTGGTGAAGACTGTGGGGTGGCCTCGGTTTCTTTTGACATGAGGTCGATGTCCTAATCCTGTTCTGGATGCTCCATCTCCATGTATGAATGTTCTACTATCGTTCATCATGCATAGCAAGTTCCTATTCTTGTGGCTACTCACCATGTTCCTCATCTGCTATTGGTTCAGAGTCTTCAACCAGTATTGACGTATTTTGCGTTGTTTGTGTACCTTGCACTTCCCCCTGTTTGTGAAGGCTCTCATGACCTACCACATACCATTGAAATTGGCTCGACAAAGAGAATCCAACAAGGGTGACCTTGACTTGAAAAATAATGATTTTCCATGTCATATTGGTCGATAAAGGGTGAAGCATCTCTGGTGTTGCTTGGGTTGACATCATTCACAACAACCTATCAACAATAGTAAACATAAACAATAACTTGATAAAATGTTTCAATAGTTTTTTCGAACTAGGAAACAACCTTTGCATCAAATACTTAGCAATCATAATCAAAGGAATATATGAGAGAGGGGATGCACAATATTTCATTCTTCTACCAGAAAATAGCGTAGTTCAAAAAATACCATAGGTTTGCAAAAGATGTAGATTGACGCCAAAAAGTATGATACATGAGATCAATATGTCAGTTAGCACATATGCAGTTGGTTCTATGGTAACAATCGTCATAGGCTGCTAGCAAAATAATAAGTTTCTCGAAGAAACAACAAACCATATTGCAATTGTAGGTTTGATATTACAATAAAAAAATTGCTTGTTTTCTTCCATGGGTTAAAAACATAGTTGTTTTATATGTTTTTTTATTCACCAACATGCATGCACTCTCTACAATCCTGTTACAGCCCTAAAAACACAATACGAGCTACAGTAAAAAATCACACCAATATACTTTTTTAAGAGCATTGTAAGAACCAATCCAAGAGGAGTCCACATTAAATGATGGCTTTGCCAAAACATATTTACTCTCCTTTTTCTAATAAGTATTTTGCCAAAAAAAAAAAATTAACTAGAATTTGTTTCATGTTTCCCTGCAAAAATTTATTATCTTTTTCCCAAAGATATTTTGGCTTATAAATATCATTTAGTTTTTAAATAATATAAGATACATTAAGGCCAAAAAAAAATTTCTCTACCATTTGAAAAAATATGCAGCAATTGCAGACAACCTATGCTTCTTCATCTAAATATGCAATTTGTAACGAAAATACAACTTGCAGCGATAATCATAATGTTGAATGCATATTGGACACTAATGATGGAAAAATAGAATGCAAATTGTAAATACCACAATGGACATAATATGGTCCAATGATTACTTATGCAACAATCTTCCACTTACTCAAGCTTTATGTCAAAATAATTTTTACTCTAACGATTGACAAGCTTATCGATGATATTAACCCATTATATTCAACATTGACCTCCAATTACAATAATAGATGTAAGCACTTTATTTTAAATACGCCTATTAGTGAATAATAATAATATATAATTTTTGCTTCATCTAATATTTAAAAACAAAAAAACAAAAACAAAAAAAAAATCATTTATGTTTGGCAGAACAATGTTAATCCACTAATATATTGATATGTTTTTCTTTTGTTGTACCCAAAAATCATTACACAATAGTGTCACCAAAAATTTCCCATATGCTCATTTTCCTTTGCATTTTTTTGAACCAAAGCTACTAATACTATAAAATGTTTCACAAAGTCTAGTACAAACAGAGAAAATAGTTTTTTATGATACTTGTACATGGAAAACTGCATTTCAAGCTATTTGAATATCACTTTGATATCACAATTTGTAGGATGATCTTATGGTAATCCTAATGGTTCTATTCCATATTGTAGGATGATCTTATGGTAATCTTAATGGTTCTATTCCATATTGTTATATGTACGGTGATAACAACTCCACAACATTTTGCTTATATGTTGAAAGTCTTATATGATTGAAAGAGCAATAGAACATTGCTTCTTGCCTTTTTTATCAATATCTAGATCAAAATGATGCATGTAAGATGCATGTAATCATCATTATAATCATTATAATCAAATTTTTGATTGCTAGAATTTTTTAATTTCTTATTATCAAATCTGTAGCCTAATCCATGTTTGTAACTCTTATCATTAAGGAATGATAACTCTATTATTATTTTCATAGAAACATCTGTTGATTTAAGAAATATTTCATTAAAAATGAATTAACAAGATCCATAGCATCTTGAGAATTGGAAAAAATACTGAAAATAGTAATAAAAATTTTGTTTCTTCAACAAACTATAATTACATGTTTATCAAATTGCTCCAATTCTCTTGATTCTGAAGCAAAAAAAATTCAAGCAAATGCAATTCTATTATAAAGAAATTATTTACCATAACATTGTAAGATATGTGGTTTTAAAAGCAACAATATTTATATAATAAATACCTATATAAAATTCTAACCAATATCAATTTCCTGTAAAAAAAAAAAAATAGATTAAATAAATAGAATCTAAACCACTTCCTAATTAAATAATAAATTAAATAAAATAGAATCTAACTACTTTCTAACTATCTTAACCTATTTTAAACCTATTTTAAATTTCTATTATAATAAATTACTTCGAAAATGTTTTGGATAATATTTATGAAAAAGATTCTAATGAGTGATCCAACAACATTCTTCTATGGATTCCATTTGAAATGTTAAAAAATCAGTAAAGAATGTGAGAACTCTGTGCATTCACAAATTAAAAGGATGGACATGTAAAGATAAGCAGAAACAAAAATTCTATTATAAACGAAGTCCATTCTAAGGATTGTGCGAATTCAAAGAGACTATGTGATTCAGAACATGGTCTGTAAAGTTGACCAAAGTCTGCAAAGCTGTTTTTAATTGATTAATATTCGATAAAGTTGAGCGGAGTGATGTGCCTTCGTTACATTTAATTTATTCTCTGTTTACATCAACCCTCAATATAGACACAGGGATAACTATAACCACTGCTATGACCAGTATTAACACAACCCCTCAGCATATTTTTTCATCAAATTTTAAATATTAAATAAATTTTTTATTCCTATTTATTTATTTACTCTTAAAAACATTTTTAAGAATTTTTTTAGGGAATAGGTTAATAGCTCAAGGCCCAATTATATATAGCAAAAGTGAAAATCTCCAGTGATTATTGGTGATATGGTTTTCTTTGACTAACCGCCATGAATCAACATGCATTAGCTTATAGCAGCCAGTGATGGTTGTCCCTATTGTTAGTTTGATGACTGTTAGCTTATAGCAGCCAGTAATGGTTGTCCCAACTGTTAGTTTGATAGCTGAGTTATAAATGTCCATTTGGATTTGATGATTGAATTATAAATGTCTATTTGAGTATGTTAACGGCCAAGACCCAGAGACATTTGGCAGAAGTGAAGACCTACCCCTTAAGAGTCACCTACTAAGTAATTCCAAGTAATGTGATTTTCCTTGAATAACAGTAATTATTGTCCCAATATTAATTTAACAACTGAATTATAATAATTTATATATATTTAAAATAATAACTAATACTGAATTTATATTTATAACTATGAAGGATAATAATTATTAAATTAATTCCGCAATAATAAATATAAATATTATAAATAAATCTGAAAAAAAAATGCCATGAAAATGAGGTCAAACAATGCAGTTAGTGCGTGCTGTAAAGATATCATTCAATCAGTCGAAGGGGCCCGTTGTGCAGATGAACCGAAGTAAATTCCAAATAAACCAAATACTCTGTAAAGTGCCCATGAAACTGAAATAGGAAAACAACGGTTTCCGTTCAGGCCTGATGTGGACTCATCCCGCTGAGATCTTTGCTCAACCTGGTCACGGAGGGGCATCTCGAAGCGGCAGATGGGACACCAACCGGTGGATTACAAAAATACAACTTTCCGATGTAGGTCACATCAACATCTAAATCATCTCTTGAATGTTTGCCCTTCTTCTGAAGGTCATTCTCATCCACTTGATGCCAAGAAAACTAATCAAGGATGGCAAGACCCTGTTGTGGTATCCAAAAATCCCATATTATTTATAGATAGAACATTTAAATAATGGGGACGCTTTTAAAATTTTGCTTTAGATTTATATTCCAAAAAATTTCAAAAAAACCCAGAAGATGTCATGTTCAGTTATCTTTTAGGTTTAAGTCCTAGTTGAATAACTTAGGTTTACTTTTTAAATAAGATCGCACATCGCAAAATGATTAGAAGTCATGATAATATCCCTTATCAAATGTTGTGATACGAGATATCATTTGCAAATAAATATCCTCTTAAGAAAACTAAGAAAACAAAGAAAAGTGCACTCCCACACATAAAGTTTCATTGGACCGCCACAGAGACACGTCATTATTACAGATTGTGGATCGCAAGTCGCACGTCCCTATTGGCCCTTTATTAGTCCATACATCTCTATATTGTGATTGTGATATAAAAGAAACAATGCATGATATCTAATGAATGTATGTGATATTGCATATCGGGAATCGTACATCGCAAATCAGAGCATCACTTCAAACGAAATACTTCCAAAGAAGATTTGTGATGCGAAATTCTTGAGTAAACTCCACTTAATGAGGATCTGTGTGTACTTAGATTTTCATTAAATTTCAAATCTAACAGTTTTAATGTTCCTCGGTTGACGAAATTGATTTAATTGGAAGGTTGTTATTTGAAACATATGTATTTGTCCCACGTGTCCTTTCATCCTTGGAGATTTAAAACATTCCTCTGTGTTTCCTTTCTATAGGCTAATACTAATAAATGACATTCTGTTGAAATGCCCAAAGCAGGAAAGAAAGGAAAAGGGTTGTCTGTTCAAACATAAGTAACTCAATTTAAACCAGAAGCAACATAGATGGATCTGTTATTCACAGACACCACATGTACGCCGGATTCTAGTACTTCTTCTTGGAAGTCAATGTACAATCTATCTGAAGAAGAAAACCCTAGGGTAGTAGCGGTTAAGAAAGTAATAGCTAACGCCTCATCATCATCTGAGGCTACCTTCTCTGATGTTGCCAATTCCTTTCTTCACTAAACTATTGCGCAACCTAAAATCTTACCCTATGCAGATATGATTAAGTGGATGATTGATAATGTGAATATTGAAGACAAGACATTCTTTAAGTCAAGCCAAAAGAAAGTAGGATCCTTCAAAGCTACAGATTTGAAGAGGATGTATCATTTGCCAAACCCTCAAAAGATTTATGACAAGCAATTTCTCAAAATATTTGCAGAGAAGAACAAATTAGAATCAGAGCCCATTAGACAATGGAGACAAGAGCCAAGCAAGCACAAGCATGATAGTAAGGGTATGTATTCTTTAGCTTCTCTTGTCGGTCCATTCCGTTATGCTATTGCTATGATATGTAGATTGTGTGGTTCTCCGAACACACAAACATTTACAGTTGAATGGGTTCCCTTGATTCAAGTTGCTTCTAATTCCGAAGTAATGGATTGGGCTACTATCTTGTCCAACAATATTGCGTCCAAAATCTTAGAATATATGCAAAAGAACAGTGTTTCAAAAAGAATGTGCCAACTTTTTATATGAGTGTCTATATTATGGATTCCATTTGTTTCTATTTTGATTTTTTTTCAATAGGACGGAAATGGGCACTCGAAGACCCTACACCAATTCACTTATATCATGATATCCTATGAGAATCTAAGTACCAACCTCATTTTTACAGAATTTGCAATAAGGTAATGTTGCCTTTGTACAAAGCCATTTTTGATCGAAATGCCCCTAGATTGTCTCAAGAAGCCACAGAAGACTTCACTGCAATTGGCAGTCAGTTTACTGAAGAAAATTTCAATTATGTCAAAGTATTTGGGAGTGTTGCAGCCCCACATGTTCTTCCTATTTATGTTCCCAATAAGCTTCTAGCCCAGGAAGTTGCCTATTAGATCGTAGGTCATGGTATAACTAAAGTCTTGAAAGACTCCAAAAATGTTATTTGGCCACAATTTCCTATTCATTGTGGAGTCTATGCTCTTGAAAATTAAAATCATGTTGTCCAAGAAATCAAACAAATCGAAGGCATGCAGCTCCCCACTATTCCTCCTAGACAATACGACTCTAAAAGGTCATTCATGATTTCACTACTCAGGTTAAAATAAAGCCATTTGTTCATGCACCTGATGATTTTGATGATTTGTTTGAGACATCTGAGTCATATAGACAGGTGGAAAATTTAGCACAAATTCAACTAGACCCCGAGGATTTTTTCTTATTCCAATAGTACAGAAATAAAAGGCTACAGAAACTGCCTTCTAAATGCCTAATTGCTTTACAGCTAGAATTGTCTACAGGAAAATATTTGTCGTCATCTACAAAAGAACCATAAAAGACACCCACTATTGCACTCTCATAGAAACAAATAGAATAGCTCATGTCTACTAGTGATCTCGATAAAGTCTGGGATCAGTTCAACAAAGAACTAGATAGCACACATGAGAAGGAAGGGCAGGATTTCAACTTCAATGGAGATAGATAAGACTCTTGTAGCCAGTAAGACAAAGTCTCATGTACAAGAGTCATCAAGTCAAATAATGGATAAAGAAGTTATCCTGGCAGTCCTCACCTCTAAGATCGTCCTCAAAGATGCCTCTTGATAGTTTTTATAGTCCTAAACATTGTGTTTTTATGAGTCGATAGAAGAAGAAAAGAAGAATGGAACATTCTCAGGAACTTCTTCTTGGAAGCATTCCATTAAATGTGGTATGGAAAGATTATCAAGATAATTCATATGATGATTTAGTTAATCTTTCGCAATATGCAAGAGCCTATGCTATGACCACGATTTTCTAGGCTACTGAAGTTCAACAACTCGTTAAAGAAAAAGATGAAAAATATTGCAATTAAAACAAACAATACTTAACTAAAGACATGATATGGAGCAGGAATGGAAACTGAAGTTGTCAAAATTAAAAACTGAGTTTAATCAATTGAAAGTTCAAACGAAGTTGATATTCAGAGCCGAAATGCACAAATTGACCAGCTTCAACTTACAATAACTCAAGTACAAAAGGACATTGATATTGAAGGATTCAGAAAAGAAGCTAGAGAGATCAATGCTCTCCTTCCACAACAACATGTAAACTTATGTAAGAAGTTAAAGATCATCAAAGACCTCTACAAAACCAGTGACTCATTGACTGATCAAATGTCTGAATTAACAACATCCTATGAAGATATCAACAACAAGATTTCTGGTTTCGTATGGAATAAAAGAAAATCTCCCCAAAATACAAGAATGATACAAAGATCTTCTTTATAGAGATCGGGATATAAGAACAAAGCAGGTTGAAGAAGCAATTTATAGAGCAAGAGACCTAGCAAACCAAATTACCAAAATTGTTACAGAAAGTCTAACAGATGCTAATCTTATTACTAAGTGCCCAGGAGAATGCTTGCTAGATACTCAAACACTCATAGAGTATTGGCATAGCAAATCAAATGAAAAAGAAGATAGCATCAAGTTAAATCTTGAATATCATCAACAGTTTTTGGTAAAGCCCTATGGACAATGGTTATTTCTTCATAGCCTTGTTTGTAGGACAGATGCGGATCAGGCCAACTCATCACCCATAATTGAAGCCGATGGAAGCTATTTATAGGTTACGAGAGAAAATGGGAGAGCAGTCAACTTCCCATCTTTAGTTTCTTGTTAAAATGGAAGCTATTTTTATCTTTTTGTTCCCTATTTCGAGGAGTGTTTGTTTCAACATCCTCAACAAAATATTCATTTTATATTTTGATAGTATGACTTTTATTTATAAATACCCTCTCATGTTTTTAGAGAAAGGGTTCAGAATTTTTGTAAGGAGACTCAAGGAACTTGGACTTTTGTATTTCTTTGATAATTTTAATAGAAAGGCTAGGTCAGAGACTGACTTCTTCCATAAGTAGAGCACTGATATATGTGGTACTATTATCTTTTATTAATGCTATGTTTTATGTTTAAAATTTAATTAAGTTTTATCACTATTTTATTATATGCAATATCACAATTCAATTAAGCATTGTTTAACTATTGGAAAGTGTATTAATTGCTACCTTTAGTTGTATGTAAGAAATGGTATAATTTTTATGCGATATGTGCATGATAATTAAATTGATTAACTATTTAATCAATTTAATTATCTTTAATTTGTTTAACTCTTTTAAATGTTTGATGATATATATTGTCTTTCATTTATAAATAAATATTTATGAAATCATATATGCAGAGTTAGTTATATCCCGGGAATTAGATAGATAAATATAGATTTATTTATTTGCATTCATATTTACTCTATCAAATAGTTTTCACCCCATCTATATCAAACCCCAAACTCCGTTATATAGTTGAACGGGAATTTGGTCCATATATCCACAGTCGGAACAACTATCCCAAACGGAAAAGGAACGATATTCAAGTTCCCGACCGGGTGGTTTCTCAGATGTTGAGGCAAGGACATTTTGAGCCTTCAATAGACCCAAAAGGATTTGAGAATTCCTCAACCCATAAGTAAGATAACATGGAACAAAAAAAAAACTACAACCAAATCTAGTCCTTCGACATCAACTCAGTCCCCCACAACACCAACTCATACCATAGACTTTGCGATCCCTAGTCCTCCTTTGCCATCTCCCCACTTTCATCCAGATCCATCGAATGGAGAAGAGAGAGATACAACCATGATCCTAGCTTTGTCCACATGCAAACATAAACATCTTCATTAATCATATCACTCAGATAGTGATAAGGAAACAATCAATATTGAATATCCTCAAAAAGTGGAAATGCCTCAACGGAATGCAGCCATTGTCTCAATGTCATCTTCTCTCGGCAACTTCTCAAAATGGATTGACGTTCACCAGAAGAAAAATGAAGAAAAGGCCTTCGAACATCTCAATGATAATTTTTTCTCTTTTGTTGGTGATCTCCCCCTAAGTGGGTTTGCAAATGGTTTTGGTCTCTTTTTTTATGGACTCTCCTCTAATTTTGCAACTACTTGATTCTCTACTCTAATGTCTCTGGTCTGGCTCCAAAATGACAAGCCAAATATAGTAATCTTGCTAAATTGATGTAAATCTTTTCTATAGCAATACAAAGGGAGGTTACAAAATAAAATAAAAAATATTTAAATATGAAACTTATATAATACAAATAACAACTATGAATTAAGATCCATTTTGTCATATAAATTAAAATAATTATTCATATTCATAACTATTATATTTTAGAACTTCATATTTAAATTTAATTACTAAGCATATAAAAATTAAATATTTACAATAAACCTTTCTTCTGGTTTATCTATCTATAATCAATGCTATACATATCACATTAAAAAATTAAATTGAAAATTTTATAAAGCATGTCATAGAAAAATGCCTCATATATGTAAC
>APFE031357005.1:0-10073 GCA_000404065.3 Pinus taeda | reverse complement strand
TATTATATTTTAGAACTTCATATTAAATTTAATTACTAAGCATATAAAAATTAAATATTTACAATAAACCTTTCTTCATGTTTATCTATCTATAATCAATGCTATATATATCAAATTAAAAAATTAAATTGAAAAATTTATAAAACATGTCAAAGAAAAATGCCTCATATATGTAACTACATATATTATCAATTTTTTTATCAAATTTAAAATAAGGATATTCTATATATAAAGATGTGAATTTTTTATAAAATAAATAATATTATTAATAGCTAGCATAATCCATTTTATGTCTGGTTCTACTAACAACCGAGAGAAATCAAATTTCTCAAGGTGCAAACCTTTCATCAAATTTTGCACTCAAAAATATGTTTGCAGCTTGAGAGATTTGATCCATCTCAGTGCTTGGTAGATATGTACATAAGATGGATTTATGTTCGAGAGAAATCAAATTTCTCAAGGTGCAAACCTTTCATCAAGTTTTGCACTCAAAAATATGTTTGCATCTTAAGATATTTGATCCATCTCGGTGCTTCGTAGATGTGTACATAAGATGGATCTATGTTGGTATATTCAATATGAACTCATCATGTTACTTGTAAGAACTGAAGTTAGGTGGAGAGATTAACAATCATTCCTCCTAACCACTTGAAATAAAAATAAATAGATAAATTGACACGCTGTGAAATAATTTATTTATTGCCAACATTGAAATATTTTTTGTTTTAATTAATGATATATTTTTAAATGTAACATGAAAATTATGTATCAAGGAAATAACTACACCTCCCTCATACTGAGATGAAAAACATTTTAGCACAGTCAATTATAAATTACTATAAGTAAAATCATATAAATTTTGATAATACATCATTCATTGTGTGGAGACAAATTCACTTTGATTGGGCAAATTAACTGTTCCATTGTCATCCACACCAAACATGAACATCCAAAACATCACGCTAATGTCCATATTCCTTTCATTAGCTTACAAAACCAATTAGTCCAAACTATATTTTCTACGATGTTAGAAGATTGCACTCTATCATGCAGCTAGATAATCCACACTTAATTTGACTTTAATCTTAGTCAAATTAAGTAAATCGAATTTCCACATCAGCAGGATAACTTGGAGGAAGTTAACTTGTGTGACATGGGTCTTGTCACTCAGTTATCTCAATAAATTCGATTTAGAGGGCTTGGAGTTCAATTATGCATGTGTGATTGTTAAACTTTAGTAATCCAGTTCAATTAGTTTTAGTCATATTCAATTAACTAGACTATAATTACTATTAGAGTCAGTAGAAGTTCAGTTGTGAAGTGAGACAACAATCTAACTCAAATATTTGTTAGTTAATTAATCAATCAACCCAAAATAGCTAGTGCATGCAAGGAATTCAAATTCCTCAGTTGAAGTGGAGATGACAAGGTAGTGTAACATTAGTTGTAGACTAGTTTTGAGTGTACAGGTGTTGCATGCAATCAATGATCAATCCTTGGGAATTATGCAATACTTTTGGAGGAAATTCCTAAGCAATAGGGGCTAATTTCCTCAGGAATAACATAAGGAAATAGGGGCCTTGGTGAGCATATAATTGGCTAAGTATTGGTTAGATTTGTTCATTGAGTAGAGAGAACAGTTATTCCTTTGTAGGTTGAGCTCAAAGCTGGAGTTAGCAATTGTAATAGATTCTCTATTCATTTGATTAATGCAAAGAGGCTTGAGGGGTTTTTCCCAGTTGGGTTCCCCTAGAAATCACTTTGTCTTTGTGGTTTTGCTTATTGCATGTCTATGCATGTTGTTCTAAATTGTGAATTTCATTTGGAAGATTAGAATAATACAATTGTGTCTCTTGATTTTAGATCAAATTTCTTGAGCAGTTGCGATTTTATCGAATTTCTACATAAATGGAAAATAAAAGGTTGGAAAAAATCCAAATTTGGAAATATCCTTGAGGATAAATGCAAGCTAGAGAAAAAAATGGAGGGCATACAATATGAAGCCATCACTTATGGTTGTGTTGACGGCGCTAGAAACGCCAACATTCACGGGACCTTTTTGATATGAAGTCCAAACTAGACCACACACCGTTTGCATTAGGACTCCCAACAGTGGGTGGTAATGTTATGCCTTGACCGTGGAAGCATGCAGAGATAAGTATGATAAATTTGGGTGAGAGCAAGTGTGTGATACCCTGCAAAGAGTCAAGTGCGATGCAGGAAGGTTCCAACACACGAATGGAAAAGGAAGTGCACCCCTCGAAAACTTGTAATAATACGCATCTTGAAAGGAACACACGAGAAAAATGACATCACAAGCTAAAATTCAGAATAGTCCACAAATTAAAGTGATGAGCTAATCCAAAAACATGCATTCAACAATATTTTTATAAATTCATATAAAGTAGTTCATAATCATATGCGTAACTTAAATAACATACATTGGAAATACAAAAATAATAATCATACTACATTAACAACATATGCATGAAAGTGTGTTGGCTCTGATTTTATTATTATAAGTGAAAGTTTCATCCATACATACACCATTGACGACCATTAGCCCGAATAGTGGAACATTACAGTCAAGAACACCTTCTCCTCCAAAGAAGTATACTCGCTCTACGCTATGGAGAAGCCAAGGCACTTATAAATAATCCCAAGCTCTTTCTAAGCCTAAGCCTAGCCAATTCTTGGCTCCTAAAAGCCTGTTACATGAGTTATGAGGTTCTATTTATAACAAGAGGGGGTGACTCTTCAACTCCACTGTGTGACCATTGGACTTCCTTCATGACTCTTCAACTTCTTCACAAAATAACACGTTGCCTTACATGATGAATTTGAATATTCCAATATTGACACTTGGAATTTCACTTATAACATAATTACACATAATGTTACATTTTCCACGTGTACCCATACAGTACAAAATAGGGTAGAGACAACCTAACAAGACACAACATTATGATTCTAGAGTTTGGGGGAAGTCCATCTCAACAACCTCCACTTGTCGATTCTCGGTCACTGTTGGCTTAAGTGGGTTGGACCCATGTTCAAAGTGTGTTGCACACCAAAAAAACCCTCAACCACTGGCCCTCTTGGAAATGACTTGCAATTAGATCGTAATCTCACCCGAAGTGATTATGGAAGGTTGTGGAACTAGGTTTCTACGGGGTGAGGGATACTGCGTTGTGGCACCATTGTATTATTTTTATGCTTCAATTATTATAAACAACTTCACACTTATACTTTACTCTGTGAAGTTACATTCATCAATTAAGCATAACATAAACATTCATAAATTGTACAGAACTGAAATAAAGTGCGGATAATAAGAAAATGAACACTGAGACACATATTTTATCCTGGTTCATCCCAATGTGGGACTACATCCATAAGAACTGTTTCTTATAATTTGGAATTCTATACAACAAACATTTCTTCCTTGCGCACACAGATGTAGGGTGTTTGCGCATGAAGTTGGAGACCCAAGCCTCTGCGCACATAGCTGCGGGGCCTCACCCTTTCTCCAAAGTACAAAAAACAAAAGTATCGCATAAACAAAGATTTATTCCAATACATCCTCATCGAATAATTTCTCTTCTTATTATTCATCCCTATATATACTATTACATAAGGGATTTACATCATTATATTACCATGGACACGATACCATGGTTTCCGAAATACAAGGGGTTATGGCCCAAAACAAACAACTTTACAACATTTTAATGCTTTTACAAAATGGAACGAAATTCACCGCAAAGACTTGATGATGTGCAGTGCCTTTGTAGCGCAGTCTTCGTCATGCTCTGCTGCTCTACTGTGCAGTTCACTTCATACTATGTGGCATCCTTTCTACTATGCGCTTCCACAAAACTTGGATTTCTTTCCAAAATCTACCCAAAATCCGACCAAGTTGTGTTGCACCCAATAGGACCCCAGTACTCACATGTGACTTGTCTTGAGTCACTCAAATGTTGTGCTCCAAATATTTTTTTGATGCTCATGTAGGCATCATTATACTGTTGAACTATTCATGCTACCTGCTTCTCCTTTCAACACACTTCTTCGAGTAGTGCCTCTATTGTTCATTCGGTATTCTTCTCAAGCACTTCTTTCTCCATTTGTCTTAGCTCCTTGGGCCTATCATCTACTTCCTGTGAAAGTTGGATGCCCTCATCCTACCATGGATGAGTCCTCTCTTTCAAAATTTTATCCTTTCTTCGAATGTCTTCAATCTACTTTTGAAGAGAATGTCCTTCAGTAATTCTAGGGAGCCTCTTCGAGACTGGTAAGGTCTTCGAAGTTTCCCAGATTTCTTCCAACTACTTATGCTTCATCTAGATCTCCTCTTCAATCCTTTGAATGTTTGGATCCTCCTACAGTGAAGTACAAATATGCATTGTTTCATCTAATAGTTTGTCACAGTCTGCCACTCTGTCGGAGATGCCTTTCAGTGAAATTTTTAGATTTGTTTCCCTTTTCTCACATACATCTAGTGGCATGACTGGACGCAACCTCATTTGAAGCTCAATAATCTTCACTTCATACTCAAAATTTATTTCTTCCAATCTATTCTTTGAATCCCTTATTGCGAGGCCAAGCTTCACGACCTTCTTTGCTGGTGATTCTTCTTCGCGGACCTTTACATCTGGAACTATACAACAAGTTTTTGTGATGAATTCCTCTAGCTACTATTATTTTTGGCATGCTCCATCACTTTCCTTAATCAATTGATCAAGCTCCTTCTTCAGCAAAGCTCTTTCCTTCTCCACCTGAATATTTAACAATGAAGTGTGTTGTTCTCGCTCTTGTAGTTCAGTTATTATACCTTGGTGGAACTCGTGTAATGTCTAAGTTTGAAATGCGGCGATGTTGATAATGACATGGTCCCACAATTTTTCTTGCTCTCTATCTTCATTTGATTCAAAATGTAATGCTCCAGCTAGTATCTACATAATTCTTAACCTAAATGTTGTTTCTATCTTCCGCTCTAGTTGCAGTTGTTGACATGTCCGTTATGGTTGTCTGGTTGTCTATAGCAGTGATTTTAACTCTACAATACCTTGTTGAATATCTATAAAGAGTTCTCTGTAATGATTATCAATCCTGTCCCAGGTTTCTACTATTACTTCCATGACTTTGTCTCCAATTTCATCGATTCCCCATCAGTAAGGACAAGTGGTATTATGCCCTTAAATTTGTCTGCCTTATGCTTCCTTCTTGCACTCATTGTAGGTGTTGTAGGTACCTTCTTATTGATGATGAACAATGGTTCCTCTTCTTCCTCTTCGTCACTGAGAGGGTCTTCGTTACCCTATTCTTGTTCTGGCTCTATCTCATCTGTGTCTTTCCCTTTGTCCTTTCCACTTTGACCTGCATCCAGTGCGGTGCCCTTCTCTGCTCCGATGTCTTCTATGGTTGCAGTCATACACTATGCTGACCAGTGTTGTATTGTACCAAGAAGGTCATCTTCGGTGACCAAATATGGCAGAGGATTCCATGTTTCCATTAGATCCTTCCGAGCCTTTACATATACCCTGTGAAAGTCTAACTTACACTCTATTATATTGCGGTACTGATCGGACAAACTTGGTGATAGCCTGGGATGTTGGTTCACCACCATGTGGAATTCCATGTCCAATAATACAAAGAAGATCATGTTCTCTTGTGTGCACACTATATCATTGGCATACCAGAGTGAGGCATATTGCGCGGCTTCGCATACATCTGCTTCAACTGGAGGAAACTGTGAATCCTCTGACTCCTTCCATGCTAACAATGTGATGATTAAATCAACCACGCATAGTGAAATTTTTTACCCTCTTCGTGTGCTTCCCAACAGTCCTCTAAAAATTCCCTGCATAAATATCTAGCCAAGTTGAACTGAACCCCATTGCTCCACTGTGCGGCTAAGGAAACCACGACCACGAGAACTTCATTTTATCTACACTTCCTCATTATCTTTTCGGATAAGATGTGTGCGGTGAAGCTCACCCCTTGGTCACTAATGGAGTTAATATCATAACCTTGTGACTTTTTTATTATCTCGTACTTGTCCTTCATGGTTTGTTATACTACCTTGTCTTGGTTTTTTCCAATGAACTCTTAAGTGGGGTCCTTTCTTTGGTAGGGAAATCCAGTAATCCTTATTATCAACATTTCATCAATTGAGATCCTCTTCCCCAGCTAGAGGCATCTGTCATGCACTAATACCAGTAATTGTTGAATACATGTTGTGTTAGACGTGATTCTACCGATGTGTCGCACTTTTAACATGTTTAGAGAGCCTGATCTCTACAATCCCTAAGCCCACCGGTGTGGCTCCAACCTTGTAACTCTACTCTCTAGATAGTATACCCATTGTAAGTACTTTCTTGGCTTGAACTACGGATACCTACTTTGGTCATTGAATTCCCAATCCTCCATCTTCATTTGTGGAATTTTTCCTAGAAATTCTCCTTAAAATGGAACTTTTTCTCGTAGCAGCAGAGTGAAAGTGTCAAATTTCGTGTATTTGGGATCTTTGACCGATTTGGCATCTGGTTTCCTTGGTGATAAATAGGTGGAAGAACAGACACAATTTCCATGCCCTCTGTCTCCATCCACTTTGTTGTAGCTTATATTGTGATTTAAGCCTTATTTTCAGTTTTATCATGAAATGAAATAAAAATCAAAAGAAATGAAAAATCAAACCTTTGTTTAAAGGCCATGCAGGTTTAAGAGGCGTGTTCAAGTGATATCTTAATGAGTATGATGAGGTGTGTTGCGGGAAAACAACAAGTCTGAAGTTTAATTAAGGCTCAACCCCGCAGTTGACTGCGACGTGAGCATGGTTGACCACAACGTGTGGCCTAGAATCATTGCAGGGGTTCGTTCTCAATGTAGTTCCTTTATATGCTTTACCCCTGAAAAGTCTAAGAGAATTTTGTTTGATTTCACATAAATTAACTTGAACGGGTTTTGTTTCGGAAATGCGATGCAATTGTGTACCTGCAAGAAGATTTGGGCCATTGGTCGGCAAGCCAGATCTAATGGTAATCGCACAAGTCATATAGTATGGTTTTGTTTCATAAATTTGATGCGAAGGTATATTTGCAAGAATATTTGGGTCATTGATCGACAAGCCACTGATCCAACGGCAATCGTGTGACAACTTATCAGTCGCAACAGTATATCAAATATAATTCAAGCTTGCTGAAGTCCGGGTTAATCACAGTTATCCATCCAAAAAGATGGGATCCAATAGATATCGGGCAAAGAAATGATTGGGTTTTAGCACTAAAGTTAGACCCAATAGATTATAAATTGGTGATATATATTTCCCATTGGGTCCGTATGGGAGTCAATGGAGCGTTAAACAGGCGGACTCGATAGGATTTATTTCAAACGAGTTTAAAATCTTGTGAGGTCTGAAAGATCAAATATTTGAATGAGTGAATGATCGAACGGCTCACATACAGCAAAGGCGGACCCAATGGTTTTATCAATCGAATTATTAAATATTTTAAGTTCCATGGAAAACTAATGTTTCACGTAAAATAGCAAATTTCGTTGTTTAAGTGAGACAATCAGAATTAGCGGTGGATGATTAAAACTTCAAAGGAAGGTGATTGGTTGGGTTTTCTTGTGTTTTGGCCAATCAAAACGCGCCTGATACATACGCAAGCCCAGGTTTATGCACGGGGTTTTGTCAAAGTTTATAATAATTAAAACGGTTTAATCATTCTTAAAGCTTCTACAGAGAAACTCTGCAGCCAAACAACAAAGCCGAAAAGCTAGCAGATATCATTGTTGTCTAACTTCCGTTACTTCCTGTTATTTTATATTCTTTAGAAGGAGGTGTCTTTTACCCTCTATGTAATGTTTTGTAATAATTTTTACTCTAGACAGTTTGGAAAATAATTAAGCAGTTTGACAGTTTTGGTGATCACCAACTGTCATGTAAGGTATAAAAGAGGTAAATTTAGAAAGAAGGTGTTGGAATTTTGGAGAACCTGGAGGCTAAGCTACTGAATTCCTGATACAACTGTTGATTAATAAATAATTAGAAGTTTTCCATACGTTATTGGGTATGATTTTGTGTCCTCTCTTATTATGTGTCATCTTATGTTTTCTTCCTTTGAGTATAGTAATTGAAGCTACAAGTCTTTATTTGCCTATGTAAATAAAGTTAAATTCCTTAAAGAGTGCTTCTATACTTGAAGTTTCCATATCTACAATTCTTCTAAGTTATAGATAGTAGTTTCTGTATAAAACAGCATATTATCTATAACTTCTCCCAGTGTCACAGATAGAAGATCTTGTGTTAAACAACATATTGTTTATGACTTATTCAATCTTTCTTCATTCATCATTTATATTCAACAATCAAATGGAATTCTGATGTTATCATGTCGCCTAAGTATTGAGGATAGAGAACCAAATTTCCTAGGTCCTTCATTTGAGAATGCAATATATAATTAAGTGACAATCATTATAATCATTAATGTCTTAAGAACAATTTCTACACAGCGAGGAAATTGGTTTCTTAAGGTACAACATTAATTTGTGCCGCTGCTAGGGAGAGAAGACGAGCAATTTTCCCCGGGTTTTCAATATTTTCCTCCAGTTTTTCAGTGAGGAGGAAATATTTGGTTGTTTTGAATAAAATCAATAAAAGGCGACTCCACAAGAATGAGAACCATAGCCTGCAAAATAATTGAATAAGAACACTTTTCCCTGGGATTTATTAAGTTAGAATCTAATTCTTGAGGGTGACAAGTTTCAGCAGTTGGTTGTACATTCATACCTGTGATCTTCACTTTGAAGTTTTCTTTTTTGGGATTTAATGGCTATCTTGCATTCTTAGTCAATAAATTTGGCCCACTATATTTTACTGGGATCACTAGTTATCCTCATTACATGCTTACATTTCATGAGTGGAATGAGTATCTTCCAAGATTCAATGGAAATGGACATGAAGGTCTGGTTCATCACCTCCAAGAGTTTCATGAATGCATGGAGCAGCAGAGCATCATTCATGAAGATATGAAGATTAAGTTGTTTAAGTTTTCTTTGGACCAAGAAGTTAGGGTTTGGTACAAGTCCCTGCCTCGTTCAAGCATTTCATCTTTGAAAGATTTCCATTTAGTATTCAATTCTTTTTGTAGAACTTCTTATGCACACAAGTTTATTTTTGAAGGTTGTTGTGAATATTGTGATTCTAAAGAAATTTTAAAAGCTCATAATAATCCTGTTGAAGAAACTAATGATCATGTTGATAATATATCAAGCATTCAGAGAGGTTATAGCCAAATTAATTATGAGCAAGTCTCTGGAAGCAAAGAACTATCATTTTGTCAAAGTGATGTGGAAAAGTTTATAAGTGACTTTCCTTCAATAACCTCACAAGCAGAGAATTGGTTGACTATGTTCCAAGCAAATCAAGAGAATATTCAAATGGAGAAAAGTTCAAACATGCATCAAGAATTTCTACCCAGCAGTCAAGAAGAGGGAGAAATAAATGAGGAACAGAAAGAAGGTCTTAAAGTTCATCAATTGGGTGTTGAACATAGAGAAGGAAACCAGCAAGTGGGAAATGTTGGACAACAATATATTGAGCCGTTTATCATAGCAAAAGAGGCTATCTTATGTAAAAATAAAGCTGATAAAGAGAGTGTATATCATTGCATTGAAGAACATAATGATGCCCATGGACCAGAGGTAAACAATCTATTTGAAGTTGGCCATATGTCATATAGTGATGTGAAAAAAAATCTTTTTCTTCCTAAGGTCACAATTAAAAATTATTTTCAATAAAAAAAGCTCAGAGATGAAAAGTGGAGACAAAAAAGTGACATAGATCATTTTCTTAAAGATGTTGTTGATTTTTCTATTGAGCATATCATCCCAGCAAGGTCTATTCGAGCAAGAACCTTCATACATAGAGACTTTCTTTTTTGGAGCTAATCAAGACCATATTTTTTCTTGCACTCTTGAATATCCTGTGGCAGATTACATGGAGAAATTTATTAACAGCCTACACATACCATATTGTGGATATATTCTTGATTTTTGTTGTGAGCTTT
>APFE031357001.1:0-24291 GCA_000404065.3 Pinus taeda | reverse complement strand
TTCACCTACAATGTAAAGAGGTTTAGAAGTGGCAAAATATCCGAACCCTTTATTTATATGGTCAGAATTAGTATCGAATTCTCATGTGAATGCCTTGATTTGTTGCAGGTGTCATTATTTTTTGAAATTATAAATCTTCAGTAGCGATGTCGAGTGTTTAATAGAGGTAAATTCTCTCAAAATATTTTGCACGGTTCTAGGTGTTAATTATTCAAAATTCACTACTGGAATTGTTGGTGTTCTTAATGCATTTTTCTAAATACTAAAGAAAATCGAGAAACCCGATGCTTCTGTTTATAATTATTAAAAAAGAATTGTATTTATTATGTGAAAATCCAAACTGCTTTATTCGTTATTTACACTTTTAACACATTTTTTAAAAGTTATTTTTATTTTAGTTATTTTATATTAAAACTTAATATCAATTGAGCTGTTTTAAATATAAAACTCAAGACAAAAATATTTTGAGACAAAAGTATTTTAAGACAAAATTTTATATTTAAGACAATGGTCACTTAAGACAATGCGAATTAAGACGAAACCCATTTAAGACAATTAACAATTAGGGCAAAATGATATCAATTTAAGAAAATATTATCTAACACTTGCAAAATTGACTATGACTATGCACCCTAAGTCTCCCAACTTGTAGGCTACTACTATCTCGTGCCTATACCAACAATGGTATTTCACTTTCCATTCACGTTATATTATATAAAGACAATAATTGTTTACACTCTTCGTTTTGTCGCAGTAGCCAACTCTCGAGAAAGCGGCAACTTTTCCTCGCATGATTTTTCAGACACCAATTCATGTTTTCTCCCTTAGAGACAAATTGTCTGTCATTACATTCGACACTACTACATGGAGGGGGCTTTTAAGACATTTTTTTGTGACAAAATAAGTCCTTTGTATTAAAATTTAGTTTTGTCTTAATGTCTTTTATACGAGGAGTTAGTAAAGAAGGTAAAGGTAAAGGATTAGTGGTCCTTCTTTATGTTGTTGATGGGTTCTTTAGGAAGGAAGCGATGGATGTAGACAAAAACTAAGGGGATTTAGGGTGATGGAGGCTGAAAAAAAGGTGTGCTTGGTGAGAGGTGAGATGGAGGCACTTTCCCTTAATGTGGATAGGTAGTAATATAGTTGGACTACGTTTCAGGGTCTCCATTGATTATGTTTTAATATGTGCTATTTTACTGTTACATTTATTTTGAACACTACTTCTATCTGGTGGTTGTTGTTATGAATACATTGTTGTGCGGGAAATCCTGACTGTCATAAATAACATGGATTTAGATTCATGTGAAGGATGGTGGAGGAAAAGTACCAAATATCCCTTGGAAGACAATATGCCTACTTCAAAATCTCTACGATAGCTTTTGCAAGAAGAAGAACCTGAGGATAAAAGATTAGATTATGGAAGAATTAGTCAGAAAATTCACAAGGGTGGTAATTTTGGTTACAAGTGTGGAGGTAGATGGATTAAACGTAGCCTTTGCTGGTGCAATTGCTGCTGCTATTGGGTGAAATACATCAAAGCATAATTATATGAGCTAGATTTGGTTTTTATCCTGATTCTGGATGATATCGGGGATATGTACTAGTTTTTTTTTGTTTCAAGGTACACTAATAAAAATTTGTTTTCCATTGTAGTTATTGGTCTACTCCGTGGTGTATATGATATGCACTAGCTGGTTGTTTATGTGGTATTTATTTTGAAACTTTTCTCCTATGGATCTTCCTCCTCCTTCCTTGGTTTTAGATTGGTCGATTGAGGGATTTTTGAGGATCTTAGCTGCTACCTACTAATATTCTCTGTGGTCTATCTGAGACATACTAGCTGGTTGTTTTATGTGGTATTTCTTCTGAACCTTTTCTCTTGTGAATATTCCTGCTCCTCTTTTGTTTTGGATTGTTTGTTCTAGTGATTTCTGAGGATCTTTACTACTACGTAAGTGCATTCATTTTGGTTGGTGGAGTTGGTAAATATTTTAATTTTTAATTCGATCATGAAGGAGTCTCTAGGGGTCATTAATTGGTCTATGGGGACATTTATTTTCCAAGATGGCCATTTATTATATGAGGGACAATACATTAATTGTTTGTGTCGTCATTCAAGGTCTTAGCCAATTGTGTGCTTGATGAGATTTTTCTGAAGGACATTGGAGAACAGTGATTGGTGAGGCTAATGTATTTGAAGGGGTTTCCTAGTGAATTGATTTGGTGATGACATACATCGAGTGGGGTCTATAATTGACAAGTGACATTATTTACCTTGTTTACATATTATATTCAGGTTTTTCTAAACACTACTACATAACGTATGTTTTGGTAATGCTCTCTACTTTGGTGCACATATATGTGAGAATGCATAGTGTTTACGGTGTTGGTTGTACAATTTTGATTTACATTTATGAGTACAATGTGAGTTGGTATTGAAGGAAACTTAGGGAGTGACGTCTCATTACTCGATGTGTTGGTACATGCGAGTATTGAGGCAGAGAGTCATGGTTGCCCCAAGTCGAGAGTCTAGCTCTATGGAACATCTCCTATACTTGCAACTATACATGTGGATTTGAAGGTTTCGATATCTCCTTCAGGTATTAAATCCAAATGTGGTAATCCACAGAAAATGTTTTTCCATCGTTTGTAGAAAAAGAAGGTAGTTATGGTTGATATGGATTATCATAAAATTATTTTTGGTTTCGATGTTTTTTGGGACTAGAAGGTAGGATTACAGGAATGTGATTTGGTGGGTAAGTGGTATTATCTACTAATGGATGGATCTTAGATGTCATTCTGGGTTAAAAACATTGGTACCTTGTTTTTAATGTTGGGTTGTGTTATATTCTTTCCATGACTAGCCCACGTAGTTAACCGGGGGGTTAGAGGGGGGGTGAAGCCCCTCCTTTGTTGCGCCTATTGCATAGCGGGGAGGGGGGGTGACAGGGGGTTTGAATGGTGCAGGTAACCCCCCTCTATGGGGTCCAGGGCAGCGCCCCAAAAAAATTTGTTTTTTGGACTCTATATTAGGTTGGGCCTTCCTACTTATGGTTTTGTGCATGACTTTCACACATGGTTTTCGCCGCGATGGTTTTCGATCCATGGTTTTCGACGCGATGGTTTTCAGTCTATGGTATTGGATGTTTCGGCATGTATAAATATGTATTGCAACATTGAAAGGAACATAATGAAAAATCAAGGTGGTACTCCTGGTTTTGGGATCCAAGTGAAAATCTCTGTGTATATGTGTTTTATGTGTTATGCTCTCGCATTGCTTATTTTCTGTGTTTTTAGAATTCATATGCAGGTAACTTCTATATGGGGTTAAAACCTATGTTTGGTATCAGCGATGTTTTGGCTTCAAGGGGATGCCTTTTTTGCTTAGGGGTTTCGCTTGGGCCTGTGGTAAGCCTTGTTTAGTGGGAGATCTATGAGATCGATTCTGGTAATGAAAGAATATGGCGAGTAGTGGAAAGATAGAGATCGCGAAATTTAATGGTCAGAGTTTTGAGTTGTGGAAACTCAAGATGGAGGATTTGTTGGTGGATAAAAATCAGTGGATCACGATAGATCCGGGTACTAAACCAATGGGAATGTCCGATGAAGAATAGAAGAAGTTGGATCAAACGGCAAAGGGAACAATACAATTGTGTGTCTCGTATTCAGTATTGCTAAATGTATCAGGGGAAGCTACAGTGAAGTCTTTGTGGGACAAGTTAGGGACTTTGTACCAATCTAAGTCTGTGGTGAATAAATTGTTCCTATGGAAAAAGCTCTATAACCTGAGGATGAAAGATGGAGACTTAGTGACAGAGCATTTGAATGCATTTAATATTGTGGTAAGTCAGTTATTATCTATTGATATTAAAATTTCAAATGAAGATAAGTGCATTAGTTTGGTGTGTTCTCTACCAGATTCGTGGGATAGTTTGGTTATTTCAATAGGTATCAATACAATTGCCTTGTAGCTTGATGAAATAGTCTCATCCTTGTTGACGGAGGAGATGAGACGGAAAAATATGTAGAGCCAGAATGGTGATGCCTTGTCTGTAGGAGGATGGTCCCAGAACAAAAGCAAAAACAAGTCATCAAGTTGGAGATCTAAATCTATCGGGAGATCTAAATCTCCAGGAAAACTTGTAAAGGTGGTGTGCTAGAAATGTGGAAAGGAAGGGCACTAGAAAAGGAACTGTAAATTTAAAGCTCGTGATAAAGGAAAGGCATCTGATGATGCTCCTTCTGCAGAGGCAAAAACCACCTCAGATGAAGGTGGGGATTTGTACTTGGCTTCTTTAGTACACATGTAGATCATGAGGCATGGTTGATTGACTCAGGTGTATCCTTTCACTTCACTCCGCATAGAGAGTGGTTCTGCAAGTATGAGAAATACGATGGTGGTGATGTCTTCTTAGGGGATGATAGGAAGGCTAGAATCATTGGTCACAGAAAAGTAAAGTTGAAGTTGCAAGGTGGAAGGGCTAGAACACTTCAGGGTGCTCTGCATATTCCTGCATTGGCCAGACATCTGATTTCTGTAAGAAATCTAGATGACACAGGTTTAAAAACAGTGTTCCAAAAGGATACCTGCAAGATGGTTAGGGGAGCACTGGCATTCATGCGGGGAGTTCGGATTGGAACTCTGTACAAGCTGCAATGTAGCACTGTTGTTGATGGGTGCAACAGCTCTGTGGTTCCTAAAAGTGAGTAGATAATCTAGTGGTCTCTGGAGAGAAGACCATGATCTGGCATCAGAGGCTTGGAAATATTGGAGAGAAGGGCCTTCGACCACTTCATGGTAAAGGTATGGTAGAAGGTATGAGTAATATCTCTTTGGATTTTGATTTCTGTGAAAATTGTGTATATGGGAAGGAGAATCGGGTGAGATTCCCCTCTGGTGGTAAGAGGGTGAAACAAATATTAGAACTTGTGCACAGTGATGTGTTTGGACCTGTAAAGGTTCCATCACTGGGTAAGTCTATGTATTGTGTATCATTTATAGATGACTTCTCAAGGAATACATGGATATATATCCTTAAGAAGAATTCTGAAGTCTTTGATAGGTTTCAATAATTTAAGGCTTTGGTGTAAAACTAGCCAGAGAAGAAGATGAAGGTGTTGAGGATAGATAACGATGGACAGTTTTGTAGTAAGGAATTTGAAGAATTCTATAAGAAGTGTGGTATAGCACGGCAGAAGACTACTCCATAGACACTGAGAAAAATGGAGTTACATAAAGAATGAACAAGACATTGGTGGAAAGGGCAAGAAGCATGCTCAGTGGTACTGGGTTAGGATGGGAATTCTGGGCAGAGGCGGTGGAGACAACTTATTACCTGGTCAACAGATCACCTTCATCAACGCTGGAGGATAAGACTCCACAAAAGGTATGGACTGGTAAGAAACCTTCTCTTTCACATCTGAGGGTATTTGGATGTGATGCATATGTACATGTTCCAATGGAGAAACGAACCAAGTTGGATAGTAAATCTGGAAAGTGCATCTTTATTGGGTATAAGGACGGTTTAAAGGGTTATAAGCTTTGGAACCTAGTAACAAGGAAGGTTGTACAGCCGAGATGTGGTGTTCAGAGAGGTAAAATATGTTATTAAACATGAAGTCCAACCAAAGGAGCTTGAGAAGATAAAATTTGAGCTTAAGGAGGAAGAATCAGACTTTACAATAGAGGAGGAATCAGAAGATGAAGAGCCACAAACTCCGGGTGTGAGAAGATCAGTTCGTGAAAGAAGACAACTGGAAAGATATAGTCTGTCTGCTTTCTGTTCAAATTTTTCTTTATCTGTTACTGATGATGATCCCAGAACTGTTAAGGAAGTAGTAGATTCAGAGGATGGCAAACTCTGGAAAGAGGCCATGGTTGATGAAATGACATCTTTGCAAAAGAATGAGGCTTGGGATCTGGTGGAGTTGCCGGATGGAAGGAAACCCATTGGCAGCAAATGGGTGTTCAAGAAGAAGACAAATGCAGAAGGAGAGGTGGAGAAATACAAATCTTGGTTGGTATTAAAATGTTACTCCCAGGTGCCGGAATTGATTTTGGTGATATTTTTTCTCTTCTTGCCAAGGTAGCTTCTATTATATTAATTTTATTTGTTGCTGTTGCTTTTGATTTTGAGGTAGAATAGATGGATGTGAAGACAACATTTCTTCATGGGGATCTGGAAGAGGAGATCTATATGAAGCAACCTGAAGGTTTTGCGATGAAGGGTAAGAAAGAAATGGTGTGCAAGTTAAAGAAGTCTTTGTATGGGTTAAAACAGTCACCAAGGATGTGGTACCAAAAATTTGATACATTTATACGAGGACTTGGTTTCACCAGAAGCAAAGCAGATCACTATGTGTATTTTAAATTAATTGGTGACTGTGTTATTTATTTTGTCTTGTATGTGGATGATATGTTGTTGGTTGGAAATGACAAAGAAATTATCCAGGATTTGAAGACCTAATTGTCCTCCAAATTCGACATGAAAGATCTTGGTGCTGCAAACTATATGTTGGGCATGTAAATTAAAAGAGACCAGTCATTGAGGAAGCTCTGGTTAAACCAGAGGAAGTATGGTTAATGCTCTCCTATTTTCAACATTTTATATAATTAGTGGTTTTCCTTCCACTTTATTAATGATGACGATGTTGTGAATATTTTGGGAGCATATTGGGAAAATGGTTGTGGTTTCCTCTATTTACATCCCTGACATGTGGCCTTTGATCCATACCTATAATTTCCATGAAATAAATTGGAATTGGCTAAATTCCCAGGTTTAACCCTCTTAATTTGTTCACATGAATCACTAATGATGATTGACAATTCCATTGGTAAATTTTCTTTCCTGGAGAACGAGACTACTAAAAGGAGATAAATGTATCACATGGCCTTTGGTGTAGGTGGAATTCGCTACTGGCCTTCATGAAAAGGTGGAGCTTAATTGGGTTGGATTCTCTAATAGGGAGTGAATTGATGATTGGAAAATTCCTTTTCGACTCCTCATTTGTGATAATGTTGGACATCTTATTGCCGAGTGCCCTTATAGATTTGGAAATTGGAAACATGGAATATTAGAGATTGTTTATGATGGGGTTGTCTATTAACACATGTACAGTCTCCAATGAATTAGGATATTGGCCAACACTCTCTTGTAAGTTTAAAATCACACCACCTATGACATGTCTTGAGTAACATATTCATAACTATTTAATATCAAGTGCCATTTCTCTTGATAATTCTACATTTCTTCCTTTAAATATTGTTTCTCCCGATATTCAACGACCACATTCTGATTGTATTGAACATTCTTCATTGTTATATGTACTTGAAATTTATCTCTTTTAAGAAAATTTGGAATCCACCCACACTCTATCTTTTGATGTGAATGGGACGACCTTCACTATTGATCACTCATTCATTGTTAGTCTTGACCCTCCTCACATTAAATTTGGGACTTTTTCTAGAGACCTTTCTCCTACTAATTTAGTTGGGAGTAATATTGAGTTTCTCGCCTTCACCCTTAAATCCACCTAGAGACCTTGTTGATTCATTCATCCTCCTCTCCTATGATTTCTATTAGTCCCAATTCTCATTGTAATGTGACCATTATGAAGGAATGGTGTTCGAAACCTTTGAATCATTCAAATGGGGCTGATACTGATCTTCACAATGATTTTACAACACTAGATCTTGTTCCACATATTTTAATAAATCATCTTTTGTTAGTTATTTCTCTCCTATTCAGGGTCTTAGAGATTATTTTCCTAATTATGAAGGCTTACCATGATAATCATGTCTTAAAACACTATGGGCTTGGGGAGTGCCCGGAAAATCCTCCTACTCCAACAATTGATTGGGGTTAATCACCCCTCTATTATCGTTTTACAAGAGATGATGATGATTGGAGACAAAATTTGGCTCGTTGTCCTCTAAATCTTTCCTGGGTGGAAAGTATGTGAAGTGGATTCTTTGGGTTTATTTGGTGGTCTTATGGCTTTTTGGTATCCTAAGTTCGTGAATTTTATTGCACATAAATCCTTTGCAGGTATACTCCTATTTAGTTTCATTAGGGGCTCGAAGGATAGATTTAATATTCTTAATACATATGCGCCATATTCTTCTAGAATATAATCCTTGGATAAATTAGAATCCTGCAACTTATTAAAGATGGGATCCCTTATTTTAGCGAGGGATTTGAGCCTCACCATTGAAGATAATGAGGCCTGCGGGGGATCATTGTAGACTGGACCCATTGGCAGGGTACTTCAGCGACATTTTTGGTAGGAACCACTTCGTGGATAATTTTTCAACTCCCTTTATACTGACCTAGAGAAATGGATGGGCTGGGTTCGTAAGCATCGCTGAGGTACTTGACCGTTTCTTGCTTCTTGAAAATTTGGTGAAGTTATTAGGGTCCATGAAATCTTGGGTTATTCCATCCCAAATTTTAGACAGTTTTCATATCATACTCGAGTGGCAGGTAGATGAGGATTGCGGTGGTATCCCATTCAAATTTAATCACCATTGCTTAAAATTTCTTGAATTTGGTTCATTAGTGCGTACTTTTCGGGCATTAGGATTGAGCACCTTGATCACATATTATTGGGAATTATTTGGATTAAGTTGAGGGCTCTTACAAATTGTATCAGTAACTAGATTCAAACTAAAAATAGGAAGCACATTGATGAAATTTTGGCTATTGATAAAAAACTTGGTACTTTGGCTTATCATTCACATGTAGATTATTTCTCGGTGGTGCATCAATTATGATTTTTTGATTTAGAAAAGAGGAAGAATGCAAATTTTCAATTATAGGATGAGGAGTGTAAACTAAAATTTCATGCTCTCTAGGTATTGAGAGGAGACAATAATACAAAATTGTTTGATAATTATGCAACAAAGCGCCGCAGGGAGAACTCTATCTAGGAAATTCAAGATATTTATGGTAATTTCTTATCTACTCTTCCTGACATCGAGGATGAGGCATTGAGATATTTTTTCAATTAATATCGAGTTAGAGCAGAGGTGGATATTGTACAACTAATGGGGGTCATTGATTCATATCCGACTATTTTCGATGCTAACATAAATAATATGTTATTTCATCCCATTATAATGGAAGAATTGCGGGCTATGATGGAATCCTTTTCTCGCGATAAAAGCCCTCAGCCTGATGGCTAGCCCATTGAATTATTTTTACACTTCCAAGATATTTTGTTCACTAATATATTAGCGACTACATAATAATCTTGAAAGATTGGTTATATCCTTGGAGATATTAATTCCAATTTCATTATATTGATTCTTAAGGCTTCACATGCATCAACTTTTGTTGATTACATGCCTATCTCTCTTTGCAACATCTTATACAAAATGATTTCTAAAATCATTATTAATAGACTAAAACCTACACTGTCAGATGGTAGCTCCCAATAACAATTGGATTGTATGGGGACCTTGCAGATAGATGGAATATCTACGTTTTATACCTTGAACATGCGAGCATGTTTATCACTAAAAAGGAGGATAAATATGTATGGAATGACAATTTGGTGATCGGTCAAAATAAAGGGAAGAGAGGCATATTTTTACATTCCCCCTACCCCCCTATTCTTTATTCCTCCATAAAATTGTTTATGAAAATATGGAAGTGGAATATTCCAACAAAGCTACAAGTCTTGGCTTGCCTCATTTGGAAAAATATAATCTTGACATAAGACAATTTTTTCTGTAAATGACACAGTGGGATTAGTTGTTATTTAAATTGTATGGGGTAGATGGAAGACCCAACTCATTTATTTCTTTGATGCTCCTTTCACAAATTAATTTGGAATGGTGTATTTAATATGTTGCATTTACAGGTGGATTGCAACTTCTCTTCTATGGTTAATTATATTTAGCGTTGTATAATTGAATATAAAACATTCAAACCACTTCCTATATACATTATGTGGGGAATTTGAAAAGTAAAAATTCACTCATCTTTGAGAACAATTTGTCTAATATCTGGAAGAGGTGTGTTTGCATCATGGCATATTATAGGGAAGAAAATTTTGGTAGATGTGCACCTACTCTGAGACTCATTTGTCCTCCACTAACTTTCACACCCTTTTTGTATGGTTATTTCGATGGTGCAAATAAGGATGGGATTTGCGATCATGGTTACATCATCATTTTGGCGACCATTATGTACCACATATGCTGGGATGGGAGTAATGGGAAAAATATACGAGATGGTGTTCCAGCACTTTGGCGAATTATATTTTATGCATGCAAGTTTGGGTTGGTATAATTGGAAGCCTTCGAACATTTACAAGAAGTTGTGGAGTGGGTTTCTAATATATATACTTTCTTCCTGTTACTCCTTTTCAAATGGTTGAGTAGAATTCAAAAAATCATGGAACACTTCACTAATATGAAAATTACATATACATGCAGGGAATTCAATTCGATTTCCAATAGCTTATCTAAGGATGGTCCTTTTCTACCTTTTGATATGTTAGAGTACAAATTCTATACAAATTCCATATATCAACATAGTGGAAAATTTTCCATTCACCAAGCATTAGTCCCTGTTACTACAAATCATGGAATGTTGAGTTACAATATGTTTTTTCATAATAGGAATATGTGCAACAATGATTATAACTACCTTTTTAGGGTTTCTGTTTTATTAAGATATAAGTATTGGGATACTTTGTTAAACTGCGGAGGTATTTTGATGTAATTTCTTTTTGCAATAGAACATTCCAACTGAATGTGGATGGACATGTGACCTATGATATGTGTAAACAACATGTTATATCTAATATAACACTATTTTATTTTATTTTATTTTTTTATTCTGGTGAAAGAAAGAATAAGGTAAAAGAAGGCAATGAGGTGAACACTTGAGACAAAGCTTTAGTTGTAACTTGATCATGAGCTTTTGGCTCCAAAGGAAGAACATCACGAAGTTTTGGAGTAGCCACAACCAAAGGAGTAGAGAGCCGAGACATCCACCCAAGAAAAGACATCCAAAGAAGGAAGGAAGTGGAATAGGGAAGCTGACATATTATCGTAGGATACTAAAGAGAATGTGGAAGCACAAACATCACAATGCAAGCAAAGAAGGTCACTGGATCGATACATTGGCTACATGGCTTTGATGCATGAGATTATAGAGACAGAGGTATCATCATTCGAGGAAGATGTAGAGTAACCAATATGGGTTGATGCTATGGTAGAGGAATATGATTCCATTGTCAGAAACAATGTTTGGGAAGTGGTCCATTTATGAACAAACAAACCAACTATTGGTTTGAGATGGATTTACAAGGTAAAGAATGCAACATATGAGCGAATAGAGAAACAAAAGGCCAGATTTATGGCCAATGGGTTCTCTTAGGTGGAGGGAATTAACTAAGAGGAGAAATTTGCTCGAGTAGCAAGGTACTTGTCAATCAAGTCAATTCTAGCACTATTAATGCAGATGGGGTGGAAGATCCACTAGATGGATGTGAAGACAATATTCCTGAATGGATTTATTGAGGAGGAGGTGTATATTGAGCATTTATAGGGATTTGAGACCTTTGATAGAGAGTCACATGTGTGTAGACTCAAGCGAATGTTGTATGGGCTCAGGCAAGCACCACGTGCTTGGTATACTAGGATCGATAGCTATCTCATCGGTTTAGGCTGCACCAAAAGTGAAGCAGATGAAAACCATTATCACATTGTGGTAGAAGGTAAATTATTGATTATTATTTTATATGTTGATGAATTATTCCTTATTGGTGATGAGGAGCTACTCATATCTTGCAAGGAGGACCTTGTAAGAGAGTTTGAGCTGAAGGACATAGGCCTCATGCACTACTTACTTAGATTGGAAGTATGGAAAGGATTTGGAGAATTGTTTGTCTCTTAGGGAAAGTAATCCAACGCGATACTTCAGAGGTTCCACATGGAAAGGTGGACACCCATGGAAACTCCTCTAGATGGAAATTGGATGAAAGATGATGTTATTTCAGGTGAAGTAGTGGAGGTTACCATTTACTGGCAGCTTGTGGGTTCACTTATGTATTTGGTGAATAAACGATCGGACATGGGTTATGAATTTAACCAGCTTAGTCAAGCAATAGTTGAGCCATCCAAACTATATTGGAAAGTAGCAAAACATGTGTTGAGATATCTCAGAGGCACTACTAAGTTTGGTATTTGGTATAGACAGACAGAGGGAGTGAAGCTGCAAGGCTTCATAGATGCATATTAGGGAGGGAGTCCATCAAATAGGAAGAGCACTTCAAGAATTATGAGTGTTGGGTCCACAACCGTTTCTTGGTACAATAAGAAGTAGAGATATGTCACGGCATTGAGCTCAACAGAAGAAGAGTATATGGCTGCAAGTCAAGCAACATGTGAGGCTATCTGAATGAGAACAATTCCTTTTGGGTTATTTTTCAGAAGATGGATCCTACAGTTATTTACTGTGAGAATCCGAGTTGTATCAAACTCTCTAGGAATCTAGTTTTTCATGATCGATCCAAGCATATAGATATCTGGTATCACCATCTAAGAGATTGTTTGCAAAGGAGAATCATGTTGTTGTAGTACATTCCGATAGAGGAACAAGATGCAAATATTTTGACAAAGGCCTTGTTTAGAGGAAAATTTGAGTTCAATAGAATATGGATTGGGACATGTGATAATATATTTATTTATCACAGGGAGTGTTGAAAATGAAACAAGAAAATCTAGTTTTGACATTGCCTTGGTCAAACTAGATTAAAATTCTAATTTCTATTTCAACAGAATACTTCGAGGTAGTTAACTAAGGTGACTTGGATCTTGTCACTTATTTAATTTGATTTATTGTGAATTTAACTAGTTCTTACTATCACAATAACTAGTAGAGGTCAAGTTGTGGGTGTAACTTTTTCAACACTAAGTGATCATCAATCAACCCAAAACATTTTTTTCACACAGAAAATTCAACCCAAAATAATTTTCCACACAGAAAATTCGAATTACCTAGTTGAGATTAGATTTAAAAAATAGCATACTATTAATTATAAACTAATCCAAATCGTAAAACTAATACATGCAATCATGCACGGGCATGTAATCACTCATTTTTTTCTTTTTTATTTCTCTTCTATGTTGTAGTTTGTGTGATACGGTGTGGTTTGTGTGATACGGTGTGGTGTGATTTCTCTTCGTATGTATGTTACCGTTGCTTATGCCTAACAAGAAAGAGGGTGGACGGTGTGTGATACGGTGTGTAATCACTCATTTTTTTTTTTTTATTTCTCTTCTATGTTGTAGTTTGTGTGATATGGTGTGGTGTGATTTCTCTTCGTATGTATGTTACCGTTGCTTATGCCTAACAAGAAAGAGGGTGGACGGTGTGTGATACGGTGTGATTTCTCCTAGTATGTATGTTACCGTTGGTTATGCCTAACAACAAAGAAGTTGGATCGTGCGACACATTTCTTGGACGAAGCCATTCATCATGAACTCTGTGGGCATCTCGCATGGCTCATCGAGCGCAGAAATTCATTTACGTTTTTCAGTAATAAATAAGTTTAGTTAAAATATGATATTAGATGATGTGTATATTTTTTAAAGTTAAAATATTATATTAGAAGGTGTGTATCTGTTTTAAAGTTAAAATATTATATTAGATGATGTGTATGTTAATGGCCAGATCAATTTTTGGGTAATATTTTTGCAATTACTTTTATTAAGTTTTTAGTTTTTAATTTTTTAATTTTACATATTTTAATTGTGTGAGTGTTTGAATTGTGTTTTTGATTGTGGAAATTGATCTAACATCATCAAAAACTTTTTGGGCACCCAAAGTTTCAAAACTTTCAAGCTGTAACTCATAGTTCCAAAAATTTAGTTCATATTTGCCAAAAATGTGCCAAATTTTTATTGTTTTCCAGCAAAATGTAGTCTCCATAGAGTCCCTAAAAAAATACTAGTTTAAATCCAACATAAATTTGAATCTATCAAGGGCCAAGAGAGATAAGTCTAGACTTAATATGGATATCATCATTATTATTTAATAGTTTAAAATATATATTTTTTTCTTTTATCATTATAATTTTAATATTTTCTTTTTAAATTTTATTTTATTTTTGACTGAGTCAAAATAATTATGTTGACAAGACAACATCACTACCATACCGAGTTGGAGAGCATATGCAACAATTATATGTTCTAGATTTTACTATATATGTTAGATTGATTCTAGTAACTTGACTCAAGATAATTTCTCAATGCCAATTTTAAGGTTTTGAGAACCCATGTTATTATTTTATTTTAGATGTAGCCTTTGATCAATGATGATTTTGGGGCTTCATGTCTTCATGATTTTAACTATGCTATTCTTTTTAATGTAGCCTTTTACCATGGTAGTTTTTGGGCTCTATGTTTTTGTACCAAGTGGCACTCTCCAACCCAGTATAAAAAATGTTGTAATATTTTGTCCCCTTTTCTAAACTTTTTGAGTCCATAAATTTACATAAAAAATAAAATTAAAATAAAAGCTAAATTATAAATTGTAAAATTAATAACGATGAACCACACTGGTTGGTTTGAAAGGCGACAAAGGTCTTTCTTCGTGTGATTTATGCCATTGGTTGGTTCGAAACGCGTCCACAAAGGTCTTTCTTCATGTGATTTACGCCACTGGTTGGTTCGCGTTGACAAAGGTCTTTCTTCATGTGATTTACGCCAAATTTCTTCTTACAACGTGAACACATTTTTACTTGGTCAAAATAAAATAAAAAATAATAAGGAAAAATAACATTAAATTATAAACAACTTCAAGGTAGGAGAATCCATGGTATTGACCCATGGTATTCGTGTGGAGTATAACCTATTTAAAGGGGGAAATTAAACCATCTTTGATCCATCTTAACTCCAAATTTTCCAAGCAATGAGAGGGATCAAATCACTCTAATTGCTTGGTAAATCCACAATTAAGATGGATCTATATCAAATCACTCTAGTCGCTTGGTAAATCCACAATTAACACAATTAAGATGGATCTACTCCAGATCTACCAAACCACTAGAGGGATCGAATCACCAGAGGGATCAAATCATTTGATTCCTCTGGTAGCTTGGTAGATCTAGACTTAAGATGGATCTAGGCTAGAACATAGATCGATCATATTGTGTGTGGGTGCATGTGGGTGCATTTTGTTAACTTCCATGAGAAATGTATTCGTGTGGAGTATAACCTATTTAAAGGGGGAAATTAAACCATCTTTGATCCATCTTAACTCCAAATTTGCCAAGCAATGAGAGGGATCAAATCAATCTAATTTCTTGGTAAATCCACAATTAAGATGGATCTATATCAAATCACTCTAGTCGTTTGGTAAATCCACAATTAAGATGGATCTAGTCTAGATCTTCCAAACCACTAGAGGGATCAAATCACCAGAGGGATCAAATCATTTGATCCCTCTGGTAGGTTGGTAGATCTAGACTTAAGATGGATCTAGGCTAGAACATAGATCCATCATATTGTGTGTGGGTGCATTTTGTTAACTTCCATGAGAAATGGGAAGATGGACAAAGGAAGGAATTTAGTACATTGAACACGAGAGGATTTTGGGCCAAAAGAGAGTACATGGTTTTTATTATTTAAATTTATTTGAAATCAAAGGGATAAAACTGATTTAAATAGTTATGGGATGTAGTTTAGAAATTGTGAGATTTTTTTTTTGGTATTGGACACAATTTGGAAATTGTTAGATTTTTTATTTATTTATTTTTTTTGGAAATTGTTAGATTTTTAAATTTTTTTGATATGGAGAGATCTCTCAATAAATAGGGGGATTTGAACCTTTGGTCTTTCAGTTTACACAGATTTCACATTATTACTTCAATCACCATTTGAGTTGGTCATGACAAATGTTAAATTTTTTTAATAACATTAGTGATTTTATATTTTCATTACTACATCTCATTTTATTTAATAATATCTTTTTTTTTCACTTTTATCTATCTATCTATATATAATACTATCTTGTACCATTAATTGTATGTTTTAGTGTGAATTTGCTTTCATAAAAGAAAATTTGTGTGAAAAGAAACAAAATTTGTAGTTTATTTTAAAAGGAAACAAATTTTGGTGTTTATTTATGTAAATTTCTTTTCATCTATTATATAATATGTGTGTTTATTTATGTAAATTTATTTTCATCTTTTATATAATATGTTCTTGTCCTATAGCATAAATTGAATTTATTTCTTTGAGGTACCTTTTTTTGTAAGCTTGGTAAGATTACATTTTCATCATGTCCAACCTCTCACCCCTATTGGGGGTAACATAATATTTGAACCCAAGGCTTCCGGTTTGAGACGGATAAAACAATATTTGAACCCATTTCTCAAGCCACTACTAATTGAGCTACCCCAAGGGTACATTTCTTTGAGGTACTTTACATCACATCCGCGTTTAACATTAATTTCTATTGTAGACTTGGTTAAGGTTTCTTTAATTTTCCATTGCACATTTTTAAAATAATTTAACATTAATTTCTATTGCAGGCTTGGTTAAGGTTTCTTTAATTTTCCATTGCACTTTTTTTAAATAATTTACCCTTTTTCTTATCTTTTGCCTTCTTTTTCTCATTTTTTGATTTTGTTATATTTTTTGATTTTACTATTGAATCAAGTATAAAATGTCTTCCTAAAATTTATGTCAAATTAATGACTTCACTTCCATTCTTAAATCCTAAACCTATCTTCTGAGTATTTAAATTGGTTTCCATAGATACTGATGTATTTATTGTTTACTTGGTAATTAAATTGCATCTCTTTGTAGACTTTTGGTTTCTATTTATGTTCTTTCCTTTCTAGTTGTGTTATTTCATAATTTTATTTTACTTTATTTTACCAACCATTTATCTTTTCAAACCAATTTTTACATAATTTAATTTGATAAAGCATTTTATTATTACAATGTCACAATAAATTACCGAATAAACTGCCTCATCTTATAGTATTTACCTATGCTTTAAGCATTGTTCAAACAATTTTCTTATTGTCATTCATATTCATTCATATATATAGAGTACTGTAGCATTTTTTAAAGCCCGCTACCATACTCAAATTCAAGTTTTTTTATTCAATAACATATTAGAGTAAGTTAAAATTTCAAATTTAATTTGTTTATCACATGCAAAAGTGATGATAATTATTTATTTTTCATGTTTATCATTTTATTTTTCATGAGTGACAAATTATCTTCTATTTCTATATACAAAATTTGCTATCATAAATTATATTTTCATTATATTATTGAGAAATATTTTAATTTCCTATTTTTTATTGTTTTTAAAGCTTATTTTACACTCTGCACACATGGTGAGATTTAATTAATTAATAAATCATCAAAAATTTAACAAAATAAAATAAATAATTTTATGATGACTAAATCCACTTTATGTGAATAATAAAATACACAATGCATAACTAAATAGTAAAATTTTAAGTCAATGCAAAGATTTCAAAACTTTAAGTCTTAATATAATGACTAAAAATAATGTTACAAAGAACGAATAATACCACATTATTGTTACTAATGTACAATTTGCTTTCAAAAACTTTGAGAATAATTCTTTTGATAAGCCATTATCTCATAATCGCTCCTAACAAATACATATAGTAATTCAATATTCCTACTAACAAAGTAATTCAATATTCCTACAGTAATTAAATACATATACCAAATTCGGCTGTATTGCCGAAAAAAATCATAAATTCAATGGTTCGATTCGATTTGCGAATTAAAAGGGCAATTTGAGTTTAAAACGGAAATTCGAGTTTGGTTTAGTTAAAATGCACTAGATATTCGAGATCACGATATTAGATTCTTCGCATATTTTAATCATAGTTATAGATTCGAGCATCTTATTTATTGTTAATGGCATACGATTAAGGTTAATAAATGAGAGTGGTGGATGTAGTTTTATGTATTAAGAAATTTACAGGAAATGAAATATGTAGAAATTTATGGTAATTATGTTTTTTATTAAAGTAAAATAAAAACTTTATAATTTATAATTTTTAGATTTATCAAATTTTAAATAAAATGATAATGGTGGATGTAGCTTTATGTATTAAGAAATTTAGAGGAAATGAAATACTTAGAAATCTATGATAATTATGTTTTCATCAAGTAAAGTAAAAAACATATAATTTTTAATTTGTAGTTTTATCAAATTTTAAATAATAATTTATAATTTGTAGGTTTCTCAAATTTTATTTATAATTTATAGAATTATTAAATTTAAATTGAGGAAAAAATTATCTGAGTAAATAGAAAATTTTGTTTTTTAAAATAGATTTTTTTGATTGAGATTTAGCAATTTATAACACAAATGTATATTTTTAAAGAACCGTTACATATATTTAATATACTATTTCATTATGAATCTAAAATACTTGATAATGTGGAATTTAGATGGTTCATTGTAATGTGGAATATTTTGGAAATTCACTTTATATGAAATATCATAAAATTTATGGTGTAAGTGGGTGAATGGATCAATACAAAATTCTTAAAACTTATTATCCTACTTGCTATTCTAAATATAACAATAATTTAAAATATTGGAAAAATAATATATTTGAATATATACCAGAAGTATGTTGCTATTTTATTTTTTTTTAATTGAATTTTTCTATTTTTAAATCAAATTCCAATTCAAACTCAAACTTGAATTTGGTGACTATAGTATAAGATAAACTATACCTATCCATATACATATATCATAGTTCCCCTTAAATCTGAGGTGAATGGCTAATTCCCACTTAGTTTTGGGGCATGCTGCAGAGGATACCATCAGAGCTTTGAAGTTCAAATTACAAAACTGACTGTTGTGAAATCGCTAAGCCAGATAATAAATATGTAATATTATAAGACAACGTTTTGGAAAATAGATGTAATATTATGATATAGCATTTTAGAAATTAAAACACATACGATTGAATATTTTTAAGTACTGCCCTACCAATCGGAGATGACGACGCTGGCTAAATAGTGGAATTCGCAAACATATAAATTGAAGCTGTAAAATTATATTACGACTTTACAGGTTCATGCGAATATACAGCACACACATCCTAGGAAGGAACTTACCCTCAATATGCTCAAAACATTGAATTAGAAACCGCTTTGCAGGGTCTGTCAGTTGCAGTACAGTATTTGTATTATGTATTACAATTAACTTAGTGGTGTGTCCTTTTATTTTACATTGTAAACATTATTGTGTGGTACCAGAGGAAGTGGCGTTGGAGGATTTATTGCAGTTGATGTAGAAGGGAACACTAGAGGCGCGTTCTACACCTGAGCTGCTGCATGTTTTACTGGTTGCCACAAATTATGTGTAAAATCATGTCTCAATTATTGTATACATGTCTTGCAGTCACCTATGACAATAGGATCTGCATCGCTTTATCTACAGCTGCTTTCGGTCGTGCATACAAACACTGTACTGCAACTGACAGACACTGCAATGTGGTTTCTAATTGAACGTTTTGAATATATTGAGAAAGGGTAAGTTCCTTCCCAGGATGTGGGTGCTGTTTTTAGTTGCTACGAATGCGTGCTGTGTATTCGCATATTTATGTTTTGTATCCATTTGCTGATGTGCTACAGAGTTGTGCAGCGATATTCCCTAATGTAATATCTCACGACATATGACGACTTTGATGCAGACGTGAGATGTATTGTAATAGACGACTATTCAAGAAAACGTCTAATACTTACTACCTGAAGTTACCACTTACCCAAAATAAAAAAAGAAGAGAGGGTTTATATGAATTCTTCTTTCTTGGGTTTTAATAAAAAAGAAATACTCTTCACATATTAGTTTATAAAGTTACTATTTTGTTTGAAGCAAATGTTTGGAAAGTTACCGGAGTTATTAGAAAATATAGTAACCAAAAGAAAAATGAAAAACATATAAATACTAGGAGGAGATCAGAATGCGCATAGAATGAGCGAACTGCAAGCAAATGGTCTCCCATCCTCAATACCCTTCCAACTCATTCAATTCAGTATCGTGTTGTAGGCCAGCAGCCAAGTCATGTTATGTTCGAGAGAGTGCGCCTACCAAATAAGCAGGCTACGGATGCTAAGCTGATCTTAATTTGGAATTTTAAAAATATTTATATAAATTTTGCATTTTAAATATTGTTTTTCTCAAATCTTTTATGAAGTTATTGGGAGATCTACATGGACTTCTGGGAAAATGTATTAGCTAACCATGGTCCTTTTGCTTCATTCATACCCATATGTTTTTGGGAGAATTTGGAACTTCCATGCTTGGACTAGTAAGTAAGTATCTGTGAATTAGATAGATCTAAATATGTTGCTCTTATCGTTTTTCATCATTGTGCTTTCATGCTTATTTCATTATATTTTCCTGGTTATCTTGGTTTGGCAGTTATTTTGGTTATTTCATACCTTCATGAATAGATTCACATGATTATGTCAATTTGGGTGTTACCTTGAGTCAGTGATTTTGATGGAATAAATTGCATAACATTGCAGTTGATATTTATTGTGCAATATAAAAAATATTAATTTTATAAAATATTAGAGAATCTAAGAATATATTAATTTTTTAGCACAAGATTGTAAAGGATGTAGTTGGCTAAGTGTTGGAGTATTTTTAATTTTGTTTGCAGTATGTTTTTTACATTACATGAATGGATTACAACAATGATCTTATTTTTAATTTTGTTTGCAATAATTTCTTTTACATTCCTAACCTTTATGTATGAAACGATGATAACAATGATCTTGTCTACCATGATATTTTTGCAGTTGAATATTGTTGAAGGAAAGATTCAATATTTTTTGACAAATATGGGTAGTGTCACCCTGAAATTGTTGATACTGTTGTAAAGTGGACAAAGATCTCGCAGCATAATACTATAATATCTATAACATATCTTATCATTCAATCACTGGGGCATTAGTTGCAAAGATGCCTCAAAACCTTAAGATAATATGGGTTGTTTTGTTAAATTTGTCCTCTTTATCGTAAGGTTAGAACATGTAAATTTATGTTATTTCCTATTTCCTTTTATTCCTAACTCATTTCAAATTATCCAAAGCAAGCATTCCCTAATATTCTTTTTCATGATTGACTTTCTTACTTCAATGATATTGTTAGATAGTTTCCTTTTTGTCCATATTCTATAGATTCTTTGTTCTAGGTATCATCTTTTACTTTTGCAAGAGGAAGAGAGAGGAAGAGAGTTGATTTTAGGCATATCCAATACCATAAAAGTGAGATCTAATTTCATTTGGTGAACTAGTTTCAATATAAGAGAAGCTCAAGTTTTAACTTTTCATTCCTTGCACCTTGCAGTAGTGTTCTTTGTAAATTCATACTACCTTTGTAAATTTAGGTACAAAGGAAAATAAATTAGATATGATGATGAATTGGTTGTATGTTAGTAACTATGGAATGATTTTAGTGAGAAATGCATACTATGGAAATGGTGCTAAGAAAATGGGATTTAGCAGTCAGAGAAAATGGAAATTTAATGTTGTCCTCGTTCATAAAATAAAACCTCGTGTGGAAACTTTTGTTAGAGAGAAAGGAGATTAGCGTTCCCCATGGGTTTTTAGGTTTAAGATTGAGGAGATGAGGTTTCAGTGCCCACAATTCAATAACATGAAGGAAATGCTAAATGTAGGAACGAGAAGCAACATTAATTGTGAAATTGTGTGTATGCTGTTGATTGGGTAGAGCCGTGTGTGTTAAGGTCAAGTTTTATATTAGACTTAGGTCAATGGAACTCCTAAGTGCATTAGCCTCAATACGCAGTGGGATCTCAAGCGCCACTCCTATATCAAAAGATAAGAAGAATATATAATGTAAGTAATCTACAAAATAAAGTGTTTTTATACTGCTAAGGCCCAAAAAGAGTACAATGGAGGAATTCCGTCAAAGAAGGTAAAGGAGGAAGGGAAGATGGCTCAATTTCTCCAAGATTTGTCACCTAAAGAGGATAAAAGTTTTCTTTTCTATGGGTTATTTCTACCATCTGAGGACGAAAATAAAAACTTGTAATGAAGGATTGTCTTGTAGTGTTAGAAGAAGATTTTGTTCATGGAGCTTTTCTCTAACTCAAGGGTGTGGCCTGTTGGTGCCTTCAAGGAGTGGAGTACTACCTATTGAAAAGGAGAGTCGTGTTTTGAGAGAATGGTACCTTTTCAAGTTATTCATTTGGGAATATCTTAGAGAAGAGTCAAAGACGTGTTATTGAAGACATTGGAAAGGGATATCTCAGTCAATACACAACTCCCTTGGGAGAGCCTTCATGCTTGGTATTGGGAGAATACAAATTTTATTCCAACTAAATTAGTCATTCATAACTAGTCTTTTCCAAATTTACACTATCTTGACTTTCAATGTTTCCTATTTTAAATTTCTTCAATGTTACACATGTTTTTGGAACAAGATGAGGGAATTTTATATTGGTAAATTCAAAAGTTACATAATGAATATAAGTAAGATTAGGAGTATTAAATCAGATGTTGATATGATCTTAATGGAATAGATATGATAGAAAAACTAAATACCTTTCTGCAACTCATATATATAATCAAACAGGAATGTAGATGAAATAAGCATGGCTTGAAAGATTTAGTCTTAGTTGTAGAATTTTTCTTGTATGTTCCTAGCAATAATATTTGCTTATAGAAAATGGTTTTCTTTTGGAAATTTTGTTACTTTCTCATGTGTTATTGATTCATTTGGGCTCATATTATATTGAGCATAAAATTACTTTAATTTTGTGGATTGTATGTAATTCTATCACTACTTGAAGTTGGGTCACCACCTTTGCATGCATTAGCTTTCAACTAATGTGATCTAACTAAAGTATCTAATAATTCTTTGACAATTTTGCCAATATTGTGCTTGTTAATGTTTTGGTAATGATCAATCAAACTAGTCATCCTTTGAGCTTCTTTTTTCACAAAGCTAGTTGGATTGTTTGGGTGGCTTTTCTTAATGATTATTCTAAGCTTGAAGGGAGGTATTGTTTGTATTGGTTCATTTTAGTCACCTAACCATTAGGTCTTGCATCGTGGTTTCCTATGAGTGTGAAGGTTAGTACTATCTGCGGTGATAATAATGTTCGGAACAATCGACGGGTCAGAAACTCTTCTCGGATATCAGCGGAATTCACAATTTGGAGATAAAAAATATATTTATTCTATTTATTTATTTATCTTTTTTTTTTTATTTTTTTTTTTTTTTTTATTTTTTCACGATTTTTTCAACATTTAAAGCAATCACAACATTAGAATCCCCTTGGCACATAAATATGAAAAAAGCACTGATATATATGATGTCAAATGGAAATGATACATCAAAGGCGATACCAAATCTTATTGATCCCTGATAATTGTCCAATCAAGGACTCAAATGTGTAGAACCAATGAAAAAAAACATCACATATATAAAAACATCTCACCATCATGTGTTATATGTAGCAAAACAAATAAAACTAGAAGCTATCTATTTGAAATAATTGTCCTCTCCCCCTTTTATGGGAAAGCATGATGGGATGTTTGAGAGGCCTGCCCCTAGTAGTAGAAGGCCTTGGCCCTGCCTTTGCACCTAATTTCAAATAATGAGTGCTAGGTATGGAATTGTGCTCTCCTATATTTATAGCAGATGGTGTTGATGTTGATGCTCCCACAATGCCCTCCTCCTCCTCCTCCTTGTCCCCCTCCTCTTGTTGCCCCTGTTCTAATGGATCATCTGGCTCTAAGCATGAAGGTGACTCCTCCAAGAAGGGCTCCTCTGACTCCAACCTCCATTGAGACAATACATCAATATTGTCTAAGGAAATGACATCTGGATACATTGGTGCTTCTATTTGCTTCACTCGAAGTCAAATATTGTAATGCAGATACACTTAATCATTGAGGTGTGCAAAATACAACTTGTAAGAGTGTCAAAAGAGCTAATGAGCCTTGACTCTTGATCATTCACACTTGAAGGTCATAAATTAAAAATAAAAAATTACAATAAGTTTAATTTCTCAACTGAAGTCTGGAGCTCAAAGTTATACATGTTGCACTTTTTTGTGTGTATTTTCTCAAATACACTCCAATTGCGCTCACATCTTGAAGAGCTACATGTTTCACTCAACATTATTATGGCCAATTTCTGCAAATTTGGTGCCCTTGCACCATAGATTCACCACCAAATATCTACAACAAAATAAAGAAATAAAAATTCAAAAACTAAA
>APFE031356992.1:1662-43269 GCA_000404065.3 Pinus taeda | reverse complement strand
AGGTGCTAGGCTGGTGCATGAAGTCACCTATAGGTTGGATCCTATGAACACTTCAAGGTGGTAGGTTGATCTAGGGTGTTGGGGCATCCATTCAGTTGATTACTGAAGATTGAAGAATTTGTTAGAAAAGTGTTCGGTGGTTGTTGACCTAGAGGGGGTTTTCCACCTAAAATTCTTGTGCCTATTGTGTTGTTTTATTTACTGTTATTAATGCATAACCACTAATAATAATTGGAGATTAACTAATGCTATGAAAATATTTAAAAGTGCTAATTTCTAAGGAATACTAATTCACCCCCCCCTCTCAGTATTTCCAACACTTTATAGGGAGGCATGGTTCCAACAGATGAAGATCGGGTGATAATACTTGTAGCATAAACACCTATTTTTGGCAACACACCCATAAAGACAAGATTAGCTTAAAGAAACCTACTTATGCATCAATACTTATAAATCATGTACAAAGAGCCATCACATGTAATTGGACATGAAAATCTATGAACATAAACACAAAATAACTTGCATGCATGAGAAAATAGGCATACAAACTAGGAGGGCACACTTTCAAAGCATAGAGGAGTGTAAGGGGTCATTTAGGGCTTTATAGTGTATTCATGTGCTCAAGCAAGAGGAAAAATCCAACAAGGGCACTCTAATGCATTCTGAAGGAATGAAGGAGTGGGTTGTTGGGCCTTCAGGCCTTCACAATGCGCTCATGCACTCAAGAAGAGAGGGAGGGCACACTGGCGCACTCTGAAGGGACGAAGGAATGGGTTGTCAAGACTTCAGGCCTTCAGGGTGAACTCCTGCATTCAAAGGAAACGAGGGCGCACTGGCGCATGCCGAAGGGACGAAGGAAAGTGCTTCTATTCTTCATGGTGCGCTCATGCACTCAAGAGAGGGTGCAGTTCTTATTGGTGCAGTGCTGGTTAATGAAGAGTTTCATAATCCAAAGCTATGCACCCAAATCATATGAGAATGACTAACTGGGTTGATTTAAAAGAGTTTACATGCAAAATTGATCCATGCATGATCGCCACTTTTCATCGCATGAAAGGATTATTAAGAGAAGTTAAGCGGGCTCCTATTTTCTAGGAGTGTGCCCACGTGCAACAAGATGCTCATGCATGCACCCAAGAAGAGCGCATGTCTTTAGCATGAAAGAGTGCACTCAAGGTGGGCACACTTGCTCAGCATGAAGGAGGGTGCACTTCTTCAACCCAAAGGAGTGCGCTAAACTCAAACGCATGTGTTCTCCAACTTGGAGTGTGTTTTTTCCTTTATGAGGGTTTTTCTCACTTTTGTTTGCTTTTGTTTGCTTTTTCTGTGCTTTTGAGTGTTTTTCGAGTGTGTGCATGGCAAGAAGGCAAGTTTCTAAGTCAATATAAGTGATGAGTTTGCCTAACCATGAAATAAATAACTCAAGCACTTCTAATGGTTAAGTGATGATACTTAGAAACCATGACTTAGGAGGATGCAACACTAGGAGAAAACACATAAATAACAATTAAAACAACATGACGACACAAGAAGGATTGAAACGAAAGTTGACATAGGCTCTAAAATTGACATTGGAAAAAAAATTGGAGGGTCGTTGTCATAGCGAAAGCACTTGGCGCCAAATTGGGAGAACCCCAGCTTCTTTGAAATGGTTTTATTGTAAGCAAAAAGTCTCATTTCACCAGAAAGTGTTGATTCAGTCAATGGGTTACTGTAGCTCCCCATTCTTACCCAGTTAGAGATATTGTATTCTTCGTTCCATTACTCGATGTAATAATAGGCTGTATAATTATCCGGTCAATGTAAGTAAGGGCATTAAAGTATGGTAAATTAAAAACTATCAGAGTGTGAGTTTTGTATCTTTGGCATTGCTCCGTTGCCAATTATTCTTGGACAATACCCTAACAAAGTCGCCTTAGGAGCACAAATGTTGCTTCGCTGCCAACAAGCCTGGATAGTACCCTGGAAAATTCGCTTGCTTAACCTCCTTGCACAGGAAGGCTTTATCGTCGTTCACCCTTTATTATTATTATTATTTGTTCTTTTTCATAGGGTTATGCATAGGCACTTACTATTTTCACAGGCAAAAGATTGATCCTGACTTATTGAGAGCAAAAGAGGTTGTTCCTTTAGAGACATGTTTTATACCTCTAATGCTTTGCTCGCTAAAATATTTATCCTTATCTTAGTCAACACAGATAGATAAGCAAGAACACACTATTCATAAACAAGATAGAGTCTAGGAATGAGAATCCTAAATAGATGTAGGCCGTGTGGTTTACTTACAACTTCCTAAATGAAGGATCATATTTTCCATTGTAAAGTCATCGAATCAAAAGTGATAAACCAAATCAAGAGGGTAATGGATAAGCCAAGGGTTGTGTGTTACTACAACTTGCCCTTCACAAAAGATTAGCCACATCATATCGAAGCTCAAAACCGATTTTATTCGAAGACAAATAAAGAAAAAGAATCAAAACGGGAAAGATTAAAACACACAAGAAGAATGTAGTGCATCTAACTACATGCAACCTATCCTATCGTAATCTAAACAAGACAGGGTCAGGTCATATAAAGTGGAATTTCTAATGCAACCATAGAAGCTTCACCCGACCTTTGGACCAAAGCATGTGATCGTGTAGAATCAAAACAAACAACAATGCAGTGAACAAGAGAAATCATGCAAATATCTACATTGACCAATGGAAATAGGTACTGCAACCACAATGGTGTATTACACTCAACTAAACTGCTCTTTCAAACAATAGACTCCACAACAACAAAAACTACTTGGTTTATGACCATACAATACTTGATGACGCACATGCACGTGCAAGCCAAGAGACATGGGTCTAGATTGAAAATAATATTCTAATGTGTCGCAATAGGATCATAGAAACAACCTTTAGGGAAAAATAGACAAGAAAGACTGAACAAAGACAAATCCATGTCATAAGAAATGTTAACAGGTTGAACACAGTGCAAGTTAAGAAAATTATTTCGGTAGAAATCACATAAGAGAAATGTTTGGCAGATGCGTTTCGAACCAACATGTGTGGCTCATCATCATGACCAGATGAAGAGGAAAACCATGGCAAATGCTTAAATAGAGAGCAATGTAGAGACCATAATTTCAAGTAATGACTATATTTGAACAATAATATTTAAATTATGATATTAATTTGTTAAAAACAAATATTAATAAGTAACGGCTACTATATTAAATAGCTAATTTTGAAAAATAATATTTAAATTATGATATTAATTTGTTAAAAACAAATATTAATAAGTAACGGCTATATTAAATGGCTAATTTTGACAAAATAATATTTAAATGAATTTATTAAAATAAAATATTATTAAAAAATTATTAAACTGGGAAATAATTGAAGAAAAAACAAAACTAACAAGAACAAAAAATCAAAGTCAAACTCCAAACAAGGAGGAAGTCAAAAATTATAAAAAGGAGTCAAGACACTAATCGAGACAAGATCATTTAATAAATAAAATAATTAATGGAAAATAAATAAATAAACAAAATAATACACAAGTCAAAAGCAAATATATATATATATATATATATATATATATATATATATATATATATATAATTATATATATATTATATATATTATATATATATATTCAAAGGTTTCATGCATGTGATATTCTTTGATGGATGATGAAAAACATTCGTTAAGATTCTTCCCTTTTTCCACATTACAGATTAGAGATTTTCTTGAGGCGAGATGCAACAATGGGAGTTCAATAGTCAAATTAAATTTCCACCCCTGGGGATTGAATAATTTTACGTGAAGAAAATAAACATTCCTCAGGAGAGAGTCAACATCCCATGTGATGACATTAATGATGAAATTGTACAAAAGAAACATGAACTAACCGAGATCACAAATGTCGCCATGGTGACAGGAACCTGAATTAAGCATCATCATGGGCTAAAGTTTCCTACTCACCAGCAGTCAGAGAGGGCTCTCTCTTTGGTATTTAGCTTTGTTTAGGGAATGATTTCAGGCTACATATGATGCACATGGGTTTTTGTTTGAGTTTGGTGGGATGGATGATCTATTCAGGCAGAGTTGGCATGCGAAGCGTAAGAAGTTTAGAGCATTGGGCATGGAGTCAAGGATTAAGGGCTGCTGGTTTGTTTTCTTTGGCAAAGAAGGAACTACAAAGCATAATAGTTAAACAAGGAATAATATCAGGCTTGAATGAGGATGAAATGGATGTCAGGGAATGAAAGACAGCTAAGTAGATTTCATTATGCTAACAGAGGGAAGGTGAGTGAACATTATATAGGAGCAATTAAGAAATTCCTAAACAATATTCATATATGGAGGAACTAGTGTAGATATGAGAGAATAAGTATTCATATTCATAACTACTTCAGAAGAAAACATAGAGAAATAACAAGAATTGAAGACAGAGCATGACTATGTGACATCTAAGCTATTCTTTCTTCCTGCAATTTTAGATCATGACACAGATATGATATAGCAAACATAGCAACTGAACACAGGTGAGAAAAACTTATTGTTCCATGAAGAAGCACAAGAATCCTGTAATCTATTCTTCATTAAATCTCTCAAAGCATACAACGCAAATCTCAAATGAGATTATCAACCAACCAACTCCCACTCATAAAACAGTCTAGAGGGTTGTTTAAATAGAAAATATTTACATGCTGGCCCTTGAGCCGCTGTCAAGTGAAAAATCACTGAAAAATATCTAACAAAACAGATCCCAAAGAGATCTGTAGCAATAAAGTTTTTTAATACTAAGTTGTGCTGGAAATGAATGCATAAAATATCTAAAACAGGTGTTCTGGGGCAGCTGGCAACTGAAGTTATGCAACTGAGGGCTGCGTATGAGAGAGTAGCCTCAAAATGGTCGAACGGTGGTCCTGGAGCTGTGCGCTGGCCTCATGGCCATAACTCTGTAATAACTGCGCATGAAATCCTTTTGTCGGTATTGTTTAGGCGGTTCCGCTGCCCTTAAGTGGCATTGTTTCTCTCAAAATCTGATATGAATCACCTTTAATGGCTTTGATTATGTTCTAGTGATACTCTTTGACCTTTTGGGGCTCTTGCGTCATAACTGTTGTATTGATATTTCTTTTGTCTGATACTCTTTTCGGCGCTCTGATACTCTTTAAACTGAAATGGAATTTTCATCATGGGATCTAATTTCAGCTAAACACCATTTGACTTGTACTATTTCTCTATCCCTGCCAAACTTGTCAAAGGCTTGGAACACGCAATCTTCTTTTACTCCTTTCAATATCATGGCATCCTTTGTTAATCTTCTCCTTTCAAACTCAAACTCCAGCTTTGAAATAGGTTGTGTTGAAGGTTCACGCTCAAATTTTGCCAAAACATTGAAATATGGATCTGCTAATGCTTCCTCTGCTGTAGGTCGGTCTTTTGGATCAAATGCAAGCATACGCTCAAGCAGACGAAGAGCAAGTGGATCTACATTTGGGAATTTCTGTGAGAAGGGTGTTGGTTGTTTTTTCCGCATGTTACTTAAGTATCTTCTGGCTTGCTCATTGCGGATCCTAGAAAGTGTTTCTGTTGACGAAGTACCAAGCAAATCAGTCATGATATCCAGTTGATGTACAACATTCTTCCCAGGAAACGATGCCTTTCCTGTAAGCATTTAAGCAAATATGCATCCTATGCTCCAGATATCAATGGCAGGAGTGTACTTAGTAAAGAAAGAACCGCAAAGCTCAGGGGCTCGATACGACCTGGTAGCCACATAATCCGTCCAGAAAATGGCAGATGGAGCATCATTGAAGGAGACACGACCAAGCCCAAAGTCACATATTTTCAATTTGCAGTCAGCATTTGCCAAAATGTTTTTTGGCTTCAAGTCACGATGAAATACGTTTGCTGTATGAATGTACTTTAGAGCTCTAAGAAGCTGATACAGAAAGAACTGATAGTGTTGAGGTGTGATATCGTCATTTGTTTTAATAACTTGGTGAAGACCAGACTCCATCAACTCAAATACAACATATATATCTTTGAATTCTCGTCGAGATGGAGGAAGCATAATGTGCTTAATCTCAACAATGTTTGGATGGCGAAGCTGTCTAAGTAGCTTGATTTCTCTCAGAATGCATGCGGCATCAGATAGATGTTCAAATACATCATTAATATTCTTAATTGCCACTTTCTCACCAGTATGAGTATCAATTGCAGAACTTACTACACCATAGCTTCCCTTGCCAACAACCTCCTGTATCTGGTATCGGTTTGTTTCACCATATCCGGTGAAGAACTTCGTCTCCAGCGAGCTCTTGGATACATAGTCAATCCATGATGCACCGACCACTTTGGCCATGAATGCATATCTGTCTACTGCTTCGTCAATCAGCTTTTGGGTTGGTCTTCCTGCACCATGGCTAGATTTGGTATTAATTCGGCTAATAATGGGGTTGGTCTATGGACTATTCTCCATCCTCTTACATATAACATATTGCATCGTTGCTAGGAGCTTCAAAGAGTGGAGTGGCACAACACGGTCATCTGATCTGCTGTCACAGGATACTGTAAATTCTGTCCCAATTTGTCCCATGGGGTATTTACATTATGCAATGGTGAGTATTTAATCAGCCAATGAAATTCGTCTTCCTTATCTGAAGAGCCATAATCAGTAGTCCATGCATGGCCAATAGTAAATTTATGAAAACGCAACATGTCCATAACATCCACATGAGCAAGTGTGCAACCAAATACTACTGCCATCCGATATCTGACCCAGAAATTATTATCAGGATCGGTTCCAACAGATTGTGCAACTAGCTCCAAACTCGACCCTTCATTACCAACTTTCTCAATGGCATCCAAGGCTGTCTCAAACCATTCAGGCTCAAAGATATCAGGCTGATCTCCCTCAATGATTCTTGGGGAGACACAGGCTTCTGCAAAATTTACAAGAGCTTCCAACGACAATACATGAGAATTTATGTGTGATGAATTTGAATTTTCTAAATGATCACAAGAATGGTTGGATTCAATGTTACAATTGGCATTTACCATGCTCAGTCCAGACTGTAAATCACAATGATCAACTTGTCCACCTGCATCGTCTTCTGTCTGGTCCTTATCATTCAAATATCTAGTAATAGTTTCCTTCATGGGAATTGCCGCATGATGCATAAGCACTTGAATCCCAGGAAAACCCCTCTCTCGACGTGAACAGAGTTCTCCCTCTCTTGGCCATGGGAGCTTTGGTTTTATAAACTGTGGATCTCGACTTGCTTTATCTTTGTCTATTTTACGCTTCAATCCCCTAGGATCATCAGCCTCCCCAATTCCTGCATTAGGTAGACTTGGTGCAATAACAATCTCCCTAGAAGATACTAGACCAAAAAGATGGAAAATATCACCACAGTGTTGTTCTGCTGGAAGGCTTATCCATTCCTCCTCTAGCTCTTTTTCAATGTGATCTAGCCAATTTGCAAATTTAGATGATTTTTCTCCTGTCCCTATTGGAAAAGGCGATGTAGAAGCATGTCTTCACCAAATGGTTTTATTGTAAGCACAAAGTCTCATTTCATTAGAAAGTGTTGATTCAGTTAGTGGGTTACTTTAGCTCCCCATTCTTACCAAGTTAGAGATATAGTCTTCCCTGTTCCATTACTCGACATAACACAACATATATCAAGTTGTATCATTATCCTATCGATGTAAGGGTAATAAATTATGGCAAATTAAAGACAATCAAAGTGCGAGCTTTTCATCTCTGGCATTGCTCCGCTGCCAATAGGCCTATATAGTATGTTGAAGTCGCTTCAGGAGCACAAATGTTGTTTCGCTGCTACAATCCTAGATAGTACCCCCGATGAAGTCGCTTGATTCACCTCCTCGTGCATGAAGCCTTTATCTTCTTTCAACCTTTATTATTATTATTATTTTCATAGGACTGTGCATAGGCACTTATTATTTTCACGGGTGGAAGAAGGATCTTGACTTATTGAGAGTAGAAGAGGTTGTTCCTTCAGAGACAAGTTTTAGACTTCTGATGCTTTGCTTGCTAAATTTTTTCTCCTTATCTTACTCTACACAAGTAAATAAGAAAAAAAACACTATTCATAAACAAGATCAAGTGCAGGAATGAGAATCCTAAATAGGTCCATGCCTCATGGTTTGCTTATAACTTCTTGGTTGAAGGATCATATCTACCCTTGTAAAATCATCTACTTGAAAGTGATAAGCCAAATCAAGGACGAGGGTAATAGATAAGCCAAGGATTGCATGTTATTACAACTTTATATTCACAAAATATTAGCCACGTCATCTTGAAGCTCAAAATTGACTTTATTTGAAGACAAATAAAAGCAAAAGAATCGAAACATGAAAGATGAAAACACAAAATAAGAATACAGTACATATAACTACATGCAACATGTCCTATCCTAACATAAACAAGACAGGGTCAGGTCATGTAAAGTGGAATTTCCAATGCAGCCATAGAAGATGCTCCCGAGCTTTGGATTGAAGCATGTGATTGCATAGAACCAAAACAAACAACAATGCAAAGAACAAGAGAAATTTTGAAAATATCTGCACTGACCAATTGAAATAGGAAGTGCAACCACAACGATGTATTACACTCAACTTCTCTTTCATACAATAGACTCCACAACAATAGAAACTACCTTCTTTGACCATACAAGACTTGATGAAGCACATGCACATGCAGGCCAAGAGACGTGGGTCTAGACTGAAAATAATCTGCTAATGAGTCCACAATAAGATCATGGAAACAACCTTTAGGGAAAAAAAACAGGAAAGACTGAACAAAGACAAAAAGACAAATCCATTTCATAAGCGATGCTAACAGTTTGAACACAATCCAAGTTTTCGTGTGCATGATATTCTTTGATGGATGATGAAAAATATTCGTTAAGATTCTTCCCTTCTTCCACATTATAGATTAGATATTTGCTTGAGGTGGGATGCAACAATGGGTGTTCATTAGTCAAATTAAATTTCCTCCCTTGGGGGCTAAATAATTTTATGTGAAGAAAATAAGAATCTCTCACGAGAGAGTCAACATCCCATGTGATGACATTAACAATAAAATTGTACCAAAGAAACATGAACTGACTGAGATCACAAATGTCACCATGGTGACAAGAACCTAAAATAACCATCAGCATGGGATGAGATGTCCTACTCACCTAAATTATCTTTGAGTTATGATAAAACATGGTCAGTGACTTATCAAAACAAGATTCATTATTTAAATCATGAGATTCAAAAGAAGAAAGATTTTCAAGATTACTGCAAAAATATTCAATGATAATCATGTCATCTACTTGATCAAAATGAGGTATAACTGAAATAAAATCTTCGATGATTGTATCAAACTCCATTTGAAATTGCTGGAAATATAGATATTCATGTAAGAACAAGGATTCATCCATATTACTTGAACAATCATCATTGTACAATTCAAAGGAAAGGAAATCATCAAGTCATGATCATCCAAGGGTTCAATTTGATTAATGGGTGAAATTTCGACTGGTGGAATATAAATAATAGAAGATAATTGATTGATAAGGTCAGATGAATCACCATTAGGAGAAATATGTGAAAGAAAAATAAATTCTTCATCAGTGAACTAATATTCCAGTTGAATGATTGATTGAGGTTCGAAACGTGAAACATCAAAAGGAGGACATGGAACAAAAGGTAGGTTTGGTTCTTCCTCAAGATGCTGAAACTCTTTTGGATCAGGAGGACATAATGAAACATATTCAAAATGTTTTCTTGACATTGAGAGTAAGAAATGAAAATTATCATCCAAGAATTTCCAGTCCACATCCTCATTTGGAAATTCACAACAAATATGAAGGACTCAATCAACAAAATGATCTATAGATTCATTCGTTTCCATTCTAAGTTGATCGATTTCATTGAGGATATCTTGATATTCATATTTTTCGAAAATGTGCCGAAGTTCATTAACTAATTTCTTGAAAGATGAAATAGAAGTAGTGGGTAGAGAATAGCACCATTCCCTTGCACGACCATCCAATGTAAGGGTAAACAACCACACGGGGATTTCTTTGAAATAAACACCACTTGAAAAATAAAATTGAACGAATTCAATCATGTAATTAAGGATGATTACTGTAGCCTTTCCATCGAATTTAAGATGTGGTAGGCTATGTAAAAATTTTGCGGGGATTGAAAAATCTACAGCTTCAGAAAAATACCTCGAGATTATGATATGGTATAAAGCCATTAGAGGTAAGAGATTCAAATAGACTTCACAAGCTTAGCTTGTCATCTGGAACTCCTTCTAGAGCCAAAAATGTTGACGATGTTGGATGTCGCCAACATTGTAAATGGATCTCCCTGATGTGAAGTCCCAATTAGACCTCATACTGTTTGGTGTAGGAGTCCCATTTGGTCATACAGCCTGACCACCATTAGAAAGGTTTTAAATATATTACTTGGTTACGATCAAGCACAAGAGAGCACAACACGTCTTTGGGGTAACAAGAATATGAGTTTTGTGAGGCACCCAATGTAAGGCATACATGGGAGATTTCCATGGTTGGTAGAGAAAACAAGCCATTGGTTAGAAAAGTAATAATATTATCCTAAAGGGGGGCCTAGGAAGAAAGAGAAAGGCTTGTTTAATACCTGCAAATTTGTCCACATGATAAACAACATTTGTTAAAGCATAAAAACACTTATTCAATAATAGCCATAGCTAAGCAATGAATTAGTTGATTAACTTAGTATGTGATTAGAATGAAATATACCATAAACATAACAATAATAGTCCTACTATATATCTATGATACATGTATGAATAAATGCCATCTCATTGAGATTTTGACTAAGAATGCAAGATCCCAAGTATATTGTTACATAGATGAAACATTGTATCCAATACTAGAACATGAAGCCACAACTTGGTTCTCCAAAGAACGGTATATCTCCTATGTATTACAAGAGAAGCTAAGGCAAGGCCTCTATAATCCAAGCCATTTGCTTGAGTTATGAGGAGCTATTTATAACAAGTAGCAATGACCTTTGAGCTTCCTCATGAATCTTTGACTTATATGATTGTTAATATTCTATACATAAGCATTACATTCTAATATGTGGCTATTCAAATTCCACATGTGTCCTTTGGACTTCATTACATATCATTTATTACATATGAAAAATTACAAATGAGACGACGACTATAAAAGACAAAATTGATAATGGGATAAAGACTCATCAAATTGATAAGTCATTTTCTTCTTCATGGAGCTCAGTTGTAATGTAAGTATGCCAAGCTACGTAATTCATGGATATGGCTTTGACCCGAACTGGCAAGTCCCCAATGTAGTGCATCTTCACCTTCAGTGCCCCCGTCAATGTGTTTTAGCCTCTCCATAAAGTTTCGATACTATGACACCTTTGATGTTATGAAAACTAGCACCGCCTCTTAGTGAGGAAGGTGTTCTAGTGTTGCACCACTGTTGCTACAACACCTTGTCTCTGTATCACCCCTCTATCACATTGTTGATGTCTAGCCACTAACCACCAACCACTGCGCAACTTTGATGTTTCATATGTGTTGCTTCTGACCCTTCTATACTTCTTCCAACTCTGCATTTTCACTGCAAATGCCTCTCATTCGTTGTTGTTGCAATTGTAACAAATGTAACTGAGAAGAATCCATAATATATAATCCGTTGTGTCTGCTTAATTTGTCTCCTAAATTATGACTGCTACTAGTCACTGCACTGTCCACTAAGGAATTTGCATTGTTGCTGACCCTTCCCTATAGCACTCTGCATTGCGCTCCTCAACTCTTGACTGCTACTCGTCCGTAACTGTCGCTTTGGAATTTGACTACATCATTGACATTGATCCATCTTGCTACTAAATATTGTGGGCCCCCATAGCAAGGTAATTATCCATGAGGTGGACCACTCAACAAACCTTGTCCATGTTTGCAACTCTCTGTGGCTACAAATCCATATCACCCCACCTCTCTCCTGGAGGTATGGTTGCAAACATCACAAACTCTTCCTCCAACCTAAAGGAAAACTTGTTTATCTCATCTAACATTGTCCCCTGGTCTTTCTTCTTGATCTTGTCCTTCTTCCTGAGAGGACATTGCGTACTGTAGTGGTCTAGATCACCACACCTAAAGCACTTGACATTTGACATGTCCTTCTTCTACTTCTTCTCCCCATGCCCCTGACTGGGATCCTTCGATGCTAAGGCCACATTCTCCTCTTCCTTCTCAATCTTCATTCCCATGTTGTTGCTTCCGCTGATAGTGCTCTTTACTAGAGCTCACCTCAACTCGTCTTGTTGTAGGTCGGCCCACATCCTATCCCATCTAGGAAAAGTGTCTTTTGCCCAATATGCTTTGGACAAACACTTGTCATTTCTCCGAGACACTGTTTAGCGCCATTCGTACAAGCTCTGTGGGTTGGTGCACCTTCCTAATCACTGATAGATGATCTTGGACCTACTAAATCCTAGTGAAGAACGAATCTATGCCCTCACCCTTCTGCATCATAATGCTTCTTAGCTTATCATGGAGAAACATCTTCCGTTTCTCGGAATAATTATGACACAACGAGGAGAGAGCATCCCGCATCTCCTTGGTCATATTATTTCCAGCTACATGTGAAACTATATGATCTCGAACTCCATCCAAGATCATCCACTTTGCCTTCACCATTTCCTTTTTATACTGTGCCTGATGATCAACATTCTTTGGTACTACTGCCACATTCTTTGCATAGGTATTTAGACATATGCAGACCATCCTCATCAAGGAGAAAGGACATTATGGCCCTCCAAGTTACATAATTGGGGGCACTGTGAAGGGGAAAGGACATTATATCCTTCCAAATGACATAATTGGAGGCACCATCCAATCTATCTTGATTTCTGAGCCCAGTTGTGGCTATTTCTAATATGGTCGGAAACTCCCTCTTTACGTCTACTTGGCTGCTAGATCTATTTCCCACACTCCCTTCTAGAGTGAGGAACTTTGTTCACAACTACTACCAATATACAAATAGAAAAACTATATCTCTAAAACTCAAGATTCCTTGTGAGAAATTTTCCCTCTGTGTGTACTTTTCTCTTCCATATGACACAGATTCTACTCTAGCGATCTACTGCAAAAAATCCTCTATGCCCAAACAAGAAATATGTTCTGTGAAAATATGAGATGCTGCTGCTCCCACTGCTTGCTGGAATCCCTCAACGAGCAAGCCAAACCAAATTTTTCTGCCAATCCTACACTAAAAGGTCGAACTTCCCCAAGCAATTTAATCTACATGGCTCAATATTTTCACAACCTCTAAAAATTTCGACCTGTTGCTCCCTTTGAACAACGAAATTTTCTTCTTCGACCTCTAAGATTCCCATTTGTCAAACTCGCTCTGATACCATGTGAGAATTTTACTACTAAAATCCTATTGCAACAACTACAAATAATTCTTCTAATTGTTAATTAATTTAACAGTTTATTTGCTATGACAAATATCGAACAAATCACATTGCAACCTTCACAAATAAAACTGCAGAAAATAATAGCACTGGAAACTAAGAAAATCTAGAGCCACACACATAAAATTTGAGAAAATTATTTATCAAAAAATGTCCTCAAAAAAACCCAACTTGGGAAAATCGATGCAACAGTTGAGAGCTTTTATTATTTTGCAGTAGTGAGAGAAAATATGGGTACAACTAGAAGTCGAAATATGGCAATCATATAGAGAAAATACTAGCAAAAATCTAGTGAAGAAGTTTCCTTACCCCACAGGAAAATTCGGGCTCTGACTGTAGCTACAAGTGAGTCATCCAAATTGCTTCTATGTAGTCCTGCATCACCCTAATGTAGTCCCTTCCATATCAGCCTGAATCAAATACTCTTCAAGCCATCTAGTCTATTATTGAATAGGAAAATGTCTCTCCTGACCTCTAAAATGACTTTTTGGCCTCCGAAACTGAAACTCGGTTTCTCCCTAGCAGAATCGGTTTGCTTCTTATAGGCTTCTATGCAACCCTTGCATCAACCTCACTATGGCTATTTCTGCCTCTTTGCATGCACCCTTCGGACCTAGAAAAACTTTCCTCCAGGCACACTATCCCTACCCCTCTTTGTCTTTGCTTCCTTCTGAAGCTTGAACTCTTCTAGCTACTGCCTCTAGAAAATCGAACTATCCAAGGAATTGAACTCTGTATGGTTCTCACAAGCATCTCAAGTGTGTTCTCCATTCACCCATTGACTTCTTCTTATAATCATTTGTTGTAGCTCCAAAGGCCAAGATTAAAACTTAATCAATGGATAAGATCATATCAAAGTAAATCCTCATGAATTTCTAAATTATTCTCACCTTATCTCAATTAATTCTTATTAATTAACCAAATTTCCTAAGTTTAGACTTAGGAAACATTAAAAAATAGGCTAATAATCTAATTTAAACACTTCTAGGTGGAATTTCCATAAACGATTTTGGGTTATGGAGATCTCATGTGTTTTAGCCTCTCCACAAATTTTCGAGACTAGAACATCTCTGGTGCTACAAAAACTAATAGATTTTTCATCACAAGATGTTTCACTTGTTTCTTTACCACAATAAGTTCTCTTCTCAATCTAACATTCTCATTCAACAATTATTCACAATTATGTTGTGTTGTTGTAGCGAATGCAACATTTTCCGCCATGATAGCTCTGGGATTCCTTCTAATGTTGGAGGTTATCACATTCTCGGTAGAAACTGAGGTTGGATTTTGAGGGTCCTTGGGGAAGTATCTATGCCTTTGCTGCACGATCCTCTTCTTAAGATGATCAAACGTTACACTAAACACATATTTCATTAAAATTGAAAAATTTTTATTACAAGAACATCACTAAAATTGAGCTTTTTAGTTATCTTGACATTCTAGATCCATTGTTTAATTTCAAATTTAACGAGATATGCATTACTACATACATCCACGACTCTATGGGCCAGTTCCATGGGTTAGATGGTATCTTCTTTCTCTAACTCTTATTCTTCAATCTCCTAAGTCAACTGTTCTCTAGTCTTTGTGTTGCTTTCTCCTCCAGGGACTTTCTTTGTTGTTCTTCCTCTATTCTTCTCATCTCCTCTTCTTCTTCTTATTGCTTCTGGAGAAACTCATCCTACTTCCTCTTCTCTTTTTCTACTTGAATAGCTCCTGTGTTTAAAGGATCAAATTTCCATTTCTTGCTGCTCTCGCCTGTCATTTCATACTTGATCCTCTTCTTAGGAGCTACTTTCCTTACTTGAGGGGTTATCTCTTCCGCCTCCCGCACCTACAAGTCTTGAGCTAGTGGATCTTGGGGTGATCTAGTCTCCATCCATAAATGTGCCTTCATGTTTGCATTGTACCAATTCTTTATCTTCTCATCTTCTGTTATGGACATTGATGAGCACCCTGTATTTTGACCAATCCTTTCACAATGTTTCGTGCACACTCTCCTAGGATCATATCCATGGAAGTATTTAGTGGTGAAGTGTAAGCAGTCCACTCCTGTATCTCTGTTGTTGTCACCTTATGAATCTTTAACTCATATAATATGATCCTCCAATAGGAATGTGGGCTAAGTGGGTTTCTTCCTCTTATGAAGAACTCCTCACAATCCCTTGTCCAACTAGTTTTTTACTTATTGCATGATCACCTTATTGGTCACATATCACAACATAAGATGAGGGGATATCTAACAACCAAAACATCTGATCTATGTACCCTCGGGTGTTGCAAACCAGTCTGTGATATCTCAGCGTGACTCCTTCACCTGATCGGTCATGCAAGGAGGATCGATCTCGAATATCATTTGAAAGATAACTACAAAATCGTGCTCAACCAATTTGTCATATACGTCTCCAAAGTTTGATTCTAATAACAATCTGTCGTGGGCGTAAACTAAGAACTTATTTTCAAGGGTCCAGTTCTAGTTCATTCCAAGGAATGCATACTATGCATAGATTCCATCTAAGAGAAATGAAAACATGTAGAATTTTGTTGCTTGGTTTTCCCCCAAAAATTATTTTTTCTGCCCCACATGATGTTGAAACTCATATGAAAATATATGTGCCCAATTGAAATCTCTATTGCAGGTTACCACCATGTTGAGCATATATTTCCAATTCTCTTCAAACACGTCAATGTTCTTGCACCCATGTAACCGAAAACACATGACTATCAGGTACTGAGATACATCTCTAAGAATCTTGGTCGGATAGAATTCATATGGGCGATGGTGAAACTAGAAAGGCTCTCGACACCATGATTTGATGACATCACTTGTGTCGAGGTCGACCCATCTCATGTAGAAGTTATCATTTGCATATTCTGTGGGCCTGATCATCTTGTAGAATGTCTGCATGTCCTCACCATAATAGGTAGCTCGAGCTGACTACCACTCTCACTGCAAAGCACAAGGTGAGAGTCATCCATGTGTAATGATCCATTCAATAACTTCCACACATGGCATGACCTAGAATCTTCATGTGATCCTATGCATCCTAGACTTCTTGATAAATGTACGCATGCACATCTTCTAAGTTCTCAACAAACTTGTCCTGCATGAATGTGTCCTTGATCTTGTCCCATATGAACTTAGTAGTTTTATTAATGAAGCACTATGTGTCTACATATGGAATGATTGCCTTTGTAACATCGAGAGTTTCCTCAGTGCTTTCTTCTAAGAGTTCTTTGGAGGCCACTTTACGGGGAGGTGTGGTTCCAATAGATGAAGACAGGGTGACAATACTTGTAGCACGAACACCTATTTGTGGAAGCACACTCATAATGACAAGATTAGCTTAAAGCAACCTACTGATTTAGGAATACTTATAAATCATGTACAAATTTCCATCACATGTAACTGAACATGAATATATATGAATGACAACACAAAATAACTTGCATGCATGAGAAAATAGGCATGCAAACTAGGAGGACACAATTTCAAACTATGGAGGAGTATAAGAGGTCATTTAGGGCTTTGTAGTGTGCTCATGCACTCATGCAAGAGGAAACATCCAGCAAAGGCACACTGGTGCACTCCAAATGGACAAATGAGTAGGTTTTTGAACCTTCAGGCCTTCACAATGCACTCAAGGAGAGAGGGAGGGCGCATTGGCACACTCTGAAGTGATGAAGGAATGGGTTTTCAAGCTTTCAGGCCTTAAGGTTGTGCTCATGTGCTCAAAGGCAAGGAGGGTGCATTGGCGCATGCCGAAGGGACAAAGGAAAGCGCTTTGAGTCTGTGGTGTGCACATGTGCTCAAGAGAGGGTGATGTTCTTCGCGGTGAAGAAGTGCACTGAAGAGGAAAATTTGATCATTCTGAGCGTAATTTTCAATACTGATCGAGCTTCGAGATCCAGAAGTGAACTCTGCATGTTGGAAGCTTAGGAACAAGTTTAACAAAAATATTTGATGATAAGGTTGAGGAAAATATTAACACTTACAGAATGAAGGTTAAGCATAAACGCCAACAAATAAATTGAAAAACGAAGAAAAAAAGCAAGAGAGACAGTGAAATAATGAAAGGCAATGAAAATATTTGACATGCAAGACTTACTTGTAGCGTTGGTTGATGAAGAGTTTCTTGATCCATAGTTGAGCACCCAACTTAGATGAGAATGATTATGCAAATGAATGATTAAATGGGTTGATTTAAAAGAGTTTAATTCAAAACTAATCCATTTATGATCGTCACTTATCGTCGCATAAAAGGGTTAGTTAGGAGAATTTAAGTGGGCTCCTATTTTCTAGGAGTGCACCCACATGAAATAAGATGCTCATATATGCACCTAGAAAGAGTGTATGTCTTCAGCATGAAGGATGGCGTTCAAGGAAAGCAGACCTAATCAACATGAAGGAGTGTGCTTAAGGAAGGCACACTTCTTCAACCTAAAGGAGTTCGATCAACTCAAACACATGCCTTCATCAACTTGGAGTGTGCTTTTTCCTTTATGAGTGATTTTATTGCTTTTGTTTTATTTTTTTGTGTTTTTTAGTCTTTTTCGAGTGTGTGCATGGCAAGAAGGAAAGTTTTTAAGTCAAGATAAGTGATGATTTCACCTAAACATGAACTAAATAACTCAAATGCTTCTAATGGTTCAGTGACGACATTTAGGAAACCATGACTAGGAAGATGTGACAGTAGGAGAAAACATACAAATAACAATTCAAACAACATGACGACACAAGAAGGATTGAAACAACAATTGACGTAGTCTCCAAAATTGACATAGGAAAACATTTTGGAGGGTTGTTGTCGCAGAGACAACATGTCACTATGAAGTAGTGTGAATAATTGATCAAAGAATGAAATGATATCCAAGAGGGTTGTTCTTAGAACCACTAATTCAAAGGAAGGGATTCCAAAGAAATCAAGATTGCACATTTACAAAAAAAACAAATCACACTACCTAAAGTTGTATTGTGAATTCTTCACATCTAGGATATACTATGATAAATGTAATTCCGTGAATTCTTACAACAATTTTGACCATGAAACTGTGACAAGAGAAGTTGTTGTTGTGATACTTGAGCATAATCCTAATGCATTTTGGTCTATACTTTCAAGCAGTCCAACTCCTGTTCGAAATAGCAGGGAGGATATGGTAGAGAAACTTCTTCCATGTAAACATAATAAAGGATGTCATTTGCAAGAAATCAGGATGTTGTAAGAAGTATTGCTAATGTTTCCAACGAAATATTTTATGCTCAGAAAATTGTAAATGCATTGGTTGCAAAAATTATGAAAGCAATGAAGAAAGAAAGGCTCTCTATCAAAGTGATATTACTAGAACCTTAAATTATCCTCAGCTTGTATCAAATGATTCTATGTCAAAAACAACGAGAGCTATAGGTTTTTAGTCTCCTCCTAGAAAAAAAGAGAAAAACTCAAGAAATCCTATTTCATCAAAACACCAAAGAAAAATGCTTGTCACCAAACATCTCAAGCTCTATAGGGCAGTGCTGTGAAAAATATATCTTCCATAATGAATGTTTAAAATTCTCCCCTCTCAATAGCTAATGGAATCAAATATTTTGTCTCATGTCCCAATTTTTTTATTTACATTGTGAGGACGTTAGTGGGGGCCACAAGGAGCCCATGTGCACCATGTTGTAACATATTTCGGCACACTGAAAATTAAAAAAATTTTAGTGTGAAATTGCCATTTCCTTTTGAGTTAAATACTAAGGGCATATATGAATTTTATGAATTTTAATGATTTTTTTTATAATAATTTTAATTTAAAAAATTATTTTTATTTTTATAAAAATATAATTATATATTTTTATGAAAATATTATTTTAAAATTAAAATTATATTATAAAAAATAAAATTTAATCCTAATCATAAGCGCACTCAAAGCTAAAGGTCAAAGCCTACCTTATCTTTCATAACTTGAGATATGGGTAATTTAATCCAATGTTTAAAAAGTAATTTCGGACCCCGCTTGGCCCTTCCCTGTTAACATAGGTTAGAAACCACCCTTCGAAACTGCGAACCCCCGCACCTAGTTATTCGATACTTAAAATCCCAAACCATTTACCACTAAGGAGGGGGCTCAAAAACTATACCCAATATTAATTAGAATTTTATATGGCGGGAATACTATTTTGAAATAAATTTATTTCACGATGGAAGGAAAAGTTGGTAAAATGGAATTACAGGTTAATGTGTTATGGTTTTTTAATCTGTAAATGAATTTCACAAAAAGGAAATTTACAGTGTGAAAGTAAATGAGTTTTTACAGGGCACGAGAAATAGGACATGGATTTACAAAACCACACATAGTTTTGTAAATACTTGAGAAATAAAAACACGACATAATTTCAAATAAGTGTATGAATGTATCCATAAATTTATTATTTGAGGAGATACTTTCTGAATTTATTAGTAAATTCATGAAAATACCAAATTTATTCGCAGAATATTTGAAAATTTTTATGATTTTGAAATTAGTGAAGCATTGTCAAAATGTGACATAAAAGCATTCCAAACATATCTTCAACAACAACTTCACAAACCCCAAATTTCAAGGCACGAGAATATCAATTGAAAGGTAGATGGCGGAAACAATAGCTCTAGATTTTAAAGGCATGGAGATATTAACATTCAGAACATTAAAATATCAATAGATTGAGGATCATTATGTAGGTTTTCAACAGTCACTCAACCAACTCAAAAACTACGCCAGGAAACCAACTCAACCAATCTTTAGGCTCAAGCTGGCCCTTGAACCAGAGGGGACTCCCTTAGTTGTTACGAGGCTTTGTTTAACGTTGTTCACTTGTCACTGAACAACAAACTTTGAAGCACAATGGCTAGATTTATGGTTCTAATTGGGGGTGGTCGGCGATCAATGACAATCCCTATTCATATTAAATGCCTCTCTCACAGGGTCCCTTCTGAATGTGTTAGCTTCCAGCCTGACAGAATGACTTGATTTGTATAAGAATTCGACAAAAGAATGTAAGGAGATTCCTAATAATTGAGCAACCAGACTGATTACTTAACAACTAGGAATATTTGGATGTGCGTAGAAGATTTCTATAGCCTGACAAAACATATTCAGGAGAAAATAGAAGGACAAACAATAACCAATTTCAAAGAGGGGCTAGATTAGATAGGTACTCTGCTATACTAATCTCTTTAAACAATTATAAATTTGCAGGGGATTTCAGAGAGATTGAAACACAATTTGTTCTTACCCGGGTCTTCTATAATACTGTGAACATGTGTAGAAAAAAGATATGGAAATATGGGAAAAATATACAAGGAACACAAAATTATATCAAACCAGAGCCATAAGGCTTTCATTAGAAATAAAATAAGAGAAGCTATTACAAAGTGTAGAGTCTTGGCATCAAAATCCCACACATGTTTATTACAAATAAAACAATATATAGACTAAATATCCCCTAAACTGTTACAATAATCCTAGAATGAAATTCTGAACTGAAAGGGGTGACTGAGAGGAACAAAAAAGGCGGGAGCAAGCGGCAATGGTTCAGAGGATAGCAGAGATGATTGCTGATGGAGGGCGGCAAAGGAGGGAGGTCGGCTCCCTCCTACAAGGACGCGGTTTCCAACAAAAGCAAAACAACAGAATGTAACAACAAAGGTGTCGTTGGGGAAAAAAACAGAGATACTGCTAAGGGGACAGAGGGAACTGAGACCAAGACAAATAGCAGCATAAAGGATAAGGAGGAAGAAGACAAATATCTTGGTTCACGAGAACACAGGTAAAAGATACCTTGCAAGCCTAAAGTGACAATCACCCCAAGAGTAATATTAAATAACTCTACTCTGTAAGCACATAGAGAACATATGGGGAACTATGCCATTATTTGTAAATTCATGGGACTATGGCCCACTGAAAAAGCTTTGCAAATGTGGATCAAGTATCACTGGAAGCCCAAAGGAAGCATTGACCTACATCTTGCGTCAAAGGGATTCTTCACAATGGTGTTATCAAACATCGAAGATAAAGACAGAATATTCGAAGGACCCTACTTATATGCAACAGTTGGTCTCTATATGAGGCCTTGGATGATGAACTTCATCCCAGAGCGAGTGACCTTCACCTCGATTCCAGTTTGGGTAAGGCTATATTCTCTACCTCTTGATTATTGGCAAATGGAATTGCTAGCAGCTATTGGTAATAAACTAGGACGTTTTGTCAAAGTTTCTGAAGCCACAAGAAGAAGGAAATATACTTCCTTTGCAAGAATATCTTTGGAAATGGACCTATCAGAAGCTCTTCCAGATGAAGTTATTCTGGAAGTTTATGATGAGGAATGGGTGCAAACCATGGACTACGAGCATATCCCATTCAGATGCCGTAGATGCCATGAGCATGAACATCTGTTCAGAGATTGCCCTCTCGGTAAAGTAGACAACAAAGAATACCTCAATACTTCGAAGGATACCGAGAGCTTTCAGATAGTGGTAGGCAGAAGTAAAGGGGGGAAAAGGGGAATGAAGCAAAAACAGAATGAAAGGCAGAAGGTTATTCAAAATAGGTTTCAAGTGCTAGATGAGAATGAGGATAACGCGAAGGAGGAACAATCTCAGGAGAAAGATCCTAAAGAAAAAGAAACGGAAGAAAACCGAAAACAATCTCAAGATACAATACATCATAATGAGACTGTTATGAGTGAGACAAAAATGGATATGGACCAAGAAATGACCCAAAGCGAACTACATCTGGAAGATCACGAATTACAGGAAATCTTAGACAAGGAAAACTTGGATCTGGAAGGATTCTTGAGGCAAGGATCCAAGAAAGGAATAGAATCAATACCTCCAGAAGAATTCTCTAGAATATAGCAGTTATTTTTATGGAAAACCCAGGAAAGAGGATTGGATAAAGGTAAAAGTATTCACAAGTAGGAACACAGAGGGGTGAAAACTATGAAATCAACTCCAGGATTAGCAACTAGAAATCCAAGAAAGAAGAGGGGCAGGAAAAAGAAAAATGAGCTCTTGATGGAGTGTGGAAAGCTAATGATAGATTCGGGTAAGATGAAAGACCTAACCAGTTACTCTTTCATAAATATTTAATTATGAAGCTCATATCATCGAATATTAGAGGTCTAGGTAGTATAAGAAAACAAAGAATGTTAAGTCACAGAATGAAACTAGCATCACCAGATATCATCTTTATTCAGGAAACAAAACATTCCATTCAAAAGTTAAAGCAAATCCATAGCAAATGGATGAACAGTTTTGAGTTTCTTGAAGTGAAAGCAGAAAACACGGCGGTAGGTATCCTCACTCTATGGAACCCCCAAAGAGTTAGTATTTTGGATGCGAAGGCATCAAGAAATTATCTATCTGTAATTATTCAACCAGTGGGAGTTGTGGACACTTTCCTTGCCACAAATGACTATGGGCCACAAAGAATAGACGAAAAACTAAGACTATTAAATTCCTTGGCTCAGCTCAAGAGCAGACATGAAGGAATACCTTGGGTCTTGGGAGGAGATTTTAATATGATTAAATCACTTTCGGAAAAGAAAGGAGGCACCAGATCATTAAATAAGGACTCAGAACTGTTCCAAAACTTTACTGATGACATGAATCTAGTGGACTTGGCAACGCATGATGGCCTCTACACTTGGAACAATAAAAGAGGAGGATAGGCTCAGGTCGCCTCTAAGTTAGACAGATTTTTGATCTTCGAGGAGCTTATGCTAGCAAATAGAGAAATAACAGCTAAGGTCCTCCCCTTTGGAGGTTTTGATCACTGGCCGATTCCATTAGAACTTGAGGGGTTTGATGCTCCCAAGAACAGGCCCTTCAGGTTTGAGAATATCTGGCTCTCACACCCAAATTTCATTAATAATATTGAAAAATGGTGGGCAGAAGATCTGCAAATCTAAGGCACGAATATGTTCATCCTACACAAAAGACTTTAGCGAATTAAATTCAGACTCAAAGAATGGAACAAGGAGGTTTTTGGCAACATTTTTGTGGAGAAAAAGGTAGTGGAAGCCAAACTACAGGATCTCAATCAAGCATTGATCACAATGGGTTTTGATAAAGACAAAAGTCAACTAGCTGATAAACACCATCAAGAATGGGAGAATTTATGAAAACAAGAGGATATCTTTTGGAGAAAAAAGTCTCAAATTCAATGGCTCAAAGAAGGGGATCGTAATACAAAAGTTTTTCATAGATCCACCATAGCCAATAGGGCTCACAACAGAATCTCTACGGTTTTGAATGACAAAGGACAGCTCCAAACCTCTCACAAGAATATCGAAGAAGTGTTGGTTCAACATTTCAGAAGTATCACTGAGGAGAATAATCCAGACAGGGAGCAAGGCATCAGAGAAATTGCAAAAAACATCCCTAAGCTGGTGACTAGAGAGGACAACTTCAAAGTGAAAAAACCAGTCACTGAAGAGGAAGTCAATGAGATTATCAAGGACATGCATAATAGTAAAGCTCCAGGTCCATATGGTTTCAATGTGGATTTTTTTAAGGCCCGCTGGAACATTGTCAAGCATGACATCCTGAATGTTGTGGAGGATTCCAGAAGAAATAGAACTATTCTAAAAGCCCTGAACACCTCCTTCATCACTCTGATCCCCAAACATGATTCAATCCTAACTGCTAATAAGTTTAGACCCATTGCCTTATGCAATGTGGTTTACAAGATTATATCCAAGGTATTGGCAAGCAGACTCAAACCTTTCTTCCTTCTTTAGTCTCAGGTGAACAATCTGGTTATGTGGAAGGCAGACAAATTCTTAATAATATCATTCTAGCACACGAGACAGTCCACACGCTAACCAATAAAAAGAAGGCAGGTATGATCATGCAATTAGATATTACCAAAGCTTATGACAAAGTCAACTGGCGCTACATCAAGAGGATCCTTGCTGCTTTTGGGTTTGATCATAACTGGATTAGATGGGTTATGACCCTCATAACTTCTTCCAGCTTTTCTATTCTGGTAAATGGATCTCCCTCAGCTATCTTCACTCCTTCTAGAGGTCTCAGGCAGGGTGACCCACTCTCTCCCTTTCTTTTTATCCTCATGATGGAGGGATTGGGAAGAGCTATTAAGTAGGCTAAAAAATTAAGGGACTTCAATTAACCAAGAATGGCCAGACAATGACTCATCAACAATTTGTGGATGACACAATGCTCCATGGAATTCCTACTATCAAAGAAGCTTCAGAGTACAAACAAATTCTGAATATTTTTGCCTTGGCCACAGGTATGGAAGTAAATCTCTCCAAATCAATTTTTTTTTCTTGAATACTAACATTGCAATTCAGAGAAATATCTCAAGAATTATGGGCTTCCAAAGGGATTCCCTCCCTTCAAAGTATTTGGGAATTCCCCTTACAGATAAACCCCTGCACAAGAGCATTTGGGAACCGATACTCAATAAGATGCAGGACAAAGTTAAAAAATGGACCATCAGATCATTGAATCTGGCTGGCAGGCTGATTCTGATAAAGGTCGTCCTACAGTCAATCCCGATGTTCTTTTTATCGACTCTCCCAGCCCCCAAAGGGGTCTTACAGCAATTCAAGAGTATCCAAAGAGACTTCTTCTGGGGCAAGGAAGAGACAAGGAAGAAATGGGCACTTGTTTCTTGGGATAAAATCTGCAAACCTAAGAGTCACGGGGGACTAGGTTTAAATGATCAGGAAACCTTAAGTAATGTAATATGAGCCAAAATTTGGTGGAGATGGGTTAAAGAACCAGAAGCTCAATGGGCTAAAACTGGGAAAGAAAAATATGCAAGCTCTTGGCAAAATAATGATCTTATTAGAATGTCAGGAAACATAAAGGGCTATTACATCTAGAATAAAGCCTAGGAAAATAGATGCCTAGTACAAGAACACAGTTTCTAGGAAATTGGAGCAGGAGATCTTGCACTCTTTTGGGAGGACAAATGGCAACAAAAACCAATGCTGCTAAAAGAAGACTATAAAGACCTCAAGCAGGCAATAGATTCCCAGGTACTCACTCGAGTTAAAGATTTCTGTAATCCTCCTTACAACTCCGAGAAATGGAGAAATTGGAGAAGCATAGACTATAGGGATGATAATCCCCTAAAAATAAAAGCTGAGGAAATTATGAGCACACTAAATCAAAGGAAAATCTTGGTAACAGAGTGGCAAGATCAATTAAGATGGGGCCTCAATAAAGAATGCTCCTTTAATATTAAGGAAGCTAAGAAGATTCTCCTGAACCTGGATCCCAGCACTGCAATGAATTCTTGGAAACAACTCTGGAGCCAACAAGGGTGGATGAAGATCAAGCTATTCATGTGGTTAGTTCACCATAAGAAAATCTTAACTTGGGACAACATTAGGAAAAAAGGAATTATGGGGCCCTTTAGATGTCAACTCTGTGAAGCTTAAGAGGAAACAATGGAGCATATTCTTAACGGTTGCACCTTTACCACCTAGTTGTGGGACCCTTTTGCTACCATTTTTCAACAGACAGATCGAGATAAGGAAAGCATCAAAAATACCCTGATCAAGTGGAGAAGAAAATTTTCGGAGAATGAGATTCTTAATTTGGCGTGGACCTTTACACCTAGCTTCATCATCTGGAATGTTTGGAAAGAAAGGAATAAAATAATTTTCAAGGATGAATCCAATCCTCTTTGACTGTTGGATCTAATCTTGAAGTAGATTAGAGAGACAGTTGGTACAACTATTCACAATTTTCCCAAAAACTCGCCCACTATAAATGAGATAAGAACCCTCAGGCAACTGGGAATGCAAGAAACCATCATCAATGGACTCAGAAGAAAAGAAGGAAATTTGGGAAAGGAAAAGGATTTTTGGCAGCCTCCGCCGAAAGGCTACCTAAAATGCAATATAGATGGGGCGTTGAAAGACAACCCTGGAATAGCTGGTTATGGAGGGTGTTAAGAGATGAAGAGGGAATAATAAGCTTCATTTTCCACTGCCACTTAGGTAAAGCCACAAATAACATGGCTGAATTAATGGCCTTGGAACAATGACTGGAACTACTGAATCAAAATCATAGCTCAAATGTTATCATAGAGGTAGACTCAGAAATCGCTATAAAAGTTGTTAGAAGAATCAGTTGTGGAGCAGCACCGGAGAAGGTCTCAAAACATTGGAGACTAATACAAGTGTATCAAAGAATCCAGAAACATCTCCAGATTCTAAGAACTATTAGTTTCAGACATGTTAGACGAGAATCCAACAAACTAGCGGATACTCTTGCCAATCAAGGAGCATTTAATAAAGAAAACAGATTTGAGATGAACTGGAAGGAAATGTCTCTGGGAAGAGTAAAAGCTCTTTGTGAGGAACAAGCGGTTGAAGATAGATAACTTTTCAAACATTGGGCCCAAAGGAAAGAATCTGTATGATGATGTCTAATCAAGTTCGGTCACAGTTCTCGGGGAGGCTTTGGGAAGATAGATAGGTTCAAAGTTGTCTTGTTTCTACCTGATGGAAAGTGGTCAGGCCCCTTCCTCTTCAAATTGCTAAACAGGTTCTACCCATAGTCTACAGAGGTCTTTGTTGCCTGTTCTACAAAGGGAGTGTCCGGGCCAAGGCAGTTCTTGTTTCTCGGCGAAGTCGATTCCCCTTCATTCCTCTTCCCAATCGGAAAACCAGGATAAAGCGGTTTACGGATGATCACGCAGATTTGGGATGGTAAGTGGTTTAGTTTTTTTGGGAGCGATACCATTAGTCTACTGCCATGTGACTAGTGCGGGGTGTTGAAACCACCCTCCATCGCGAGTTATGTTTCACACATTTTAGATGGTGCGATATTTCGGGGTGCCGTTCGATTTCATGGGGTTATGTCAACCGTCAGATTTTTTGGTGCTTTTGGTGGGGCCACGAGTCTTGACAAACTTTTTGCACGAGTGATGTGGGTGTTTGTAAGCCTTAGATTAGGACTTTTTTTTGTTTAGGTCATCCTAAAGTATTTTGTTAAAGATCTAGCTGTCTGTTTTAGCTAGGTGAAGCTTTACTTTGGCTCCATGCCCTTGATTACCATGTTGCCTCTTGGAGTTTAGGGTTTTGTATATTCTGTAATTTTATTCTCGATATAATGAAATAGAAGGGACTACTCTTGCTTAAGCAAAAAAAGAAATTCTGAACTGTATATTAAAAATAAATAATATTTCCTTATTAGATGCAAGGAATCTGGAATTGTTGCAAGTATCTGCCTTGAAATCTGGAGTTGGTTGAATGACTGCTGAAACTCTACAGAATGATCCTCAATCTGTTGATCTTTTGATGTTCTGAATGCTGATATATCCATGCATTTAAAATCTAGAGTTGTTGTTCGTCATTTTCCTTTCAATTGATATTTTTGTGCCTTGAAATCTGGGGTTTGTGAAGGTTGAAGATCTGTTTGGAATGCTTTTATGTCACATTTTGACAATGCTTTCACTAATTTCAAAATCATAAATGTTTTTAAATATTCCGTGAATAAATTTGGTATTTTCATGAATTTGCTAAATAAATTCAAAAAGTATCTCCTCAAATAATAAATTTATGGAGAAATTCATCCACTTATTTGAAATTATGTCGTGTTTTTATTTCTCGTGTATTTACAAAACTATTTGTGGTTTTGTAAATCCATGTCTTGTTTCGCCTTCGCTTTCACACTAGAAATTTCCTTTATGTGAAATTAATTTATAGATTAAAAACCATATGTGGTTTTGTAAATCCATGTCTTGTTTTCTGTAGTTGGTAGAGTATTTTACTTTGCTATTTTACTTTCACCTTTGTAACTTGATTTCACCATGTCTATAAATCATTCTTACTTTTGTAACTCTGACTTCAATTTCACATGTATTTAGGTAAATAAATTCCATTTTACCCACTTTGGCTTCCATGGTGAGATAAATTTATTTCATAATAGTATTCCCACTATATCAAATTCTAATTAATACTGGGTATAGTTTCGGGCATAGTATTCCCACTATATCAAATTCTAATTAATACTGGGTATAGTTTCGGGCCCCCTCCTTAGCGGTAAATGGTTTGGAATTTTAAGTCCCGAATAACTAGTGAGGGTCGGTAGTTTCGGAGGGTTGTTTCTAAAACTGATGACTTCAGACCCCCTATGTTAACGAAAAATGGCCAAAGGGGCTCCGAAATCACTTTTTAAACATTGGATTAAATTACCCATATCTTGAGGCATGAAAGATAAGGCGAGTTTAATTAGTTAAATGCGGGTGGGCCATAGGATTTAACCTTTAGCTTTGAGTGTGCTTATGATTAAGATTAAATTTTATTTTTTATAATATAATTTTAATTTTAAATAAATATTTTCATAAAAATATATAATTATATTTTTATAAAAATAAATAAATCACTTAAAAGCATAAAATTTATATATGCCCTCAGTATTTAACTCAAAAGGAAATGGCAATTTCACACTGAATTTTTTTAATTTTCAGTGTGCTGAAATATGTTACAACATCGGCTCCAATGGGGACCGTTTCACCCTGTGGGATGCAGAGAACTAGTATACCAACTGTCTTTTGTGTTGGACATGGAGTCATACCATAAAATCATTGATCATTGATCTGTTATCATGTAATGTATAGCAAATCCCCATCATCCAGCTATTGCATATTAAACCTGCAAATGTAAATGGCAGCTTATATTTCCTGCACTAATCCAGAAACTTATTCATTCTGAAATCTGAAAATTGAAAACTGCTAAAGTGAAACAACTATCAGTGTAAGTGGAACTAAGAACAATAGTGCCTAATTCATGGGCTCTGGAGTCAATCTTTTAATCCCTTGGAAGTCATTGCACTCAACCAAACAAAAATTAATACTGCAATCTTGAAATATAACTGAAATAGTTGTAGATCCACTGTACCCTGAATCTGAAAGTAGCTAATCAATCCCACACCTCTATCTAACTGAACTGGAAACTTTTACACTGTTAGGTGTAATCTGCTTTCCAATGTAACCAAGTGTAGAGTGGATTTATTGACAAACCACGTTTCCAACAACTGAAAATCTGAAGAATATATACAATATGAACATAAAGTCCCATGGAAAACTTATACTCACAGGTGTAATGTAAAAGCTGCATCCTCTGTAGACATTTTATATTTCTGAACATGGTTGAGAGGGAAATACATATATTGTCGATTGCAAGTATCAACAAACTTTGCGTAGTAGTAAAGACAACTTAAATTTTGAAACAATGGGATCGGTTACCCAGTGGAATCGCCATATGATAAAGTGGAGTCGTCAGGTGAAAGAAATGCAACCAATACTAAATGCCTACTCCTTGTTCACCAGCAAAGAATAGATCTGATCTTTATCGTTCCCAGAAGAAAGATATCTTCATTACTTCGCTCCTCGGCAACAGCGCCAACTGTTGTAATTGTTTCCTGTAGGCAGTCCTCAACTGCAAAAATTATGCCAAAAATCAACTCAACCATTCTTTAGGCTCAAGCTGGCCCTTGAACCAGAGGGGGCTCTCTCAGTTGTTATGAGGCTTTGTTTAACATTGTTTACTTGTCACTGAACAACAACCTTTGAAGCATAATGGCTAGATTTATGGTTTTAATTGGGGGTGGTTGCCGATCAATCACAATCACTATTCATATTAAATGCCTCTCTCACAGGATCCCTTTTGAATGTGTCAACTTCTAGCTTGATAGAACGACTTGATTTGTATAAGAATTTGACATAAGAATGTAAGGATATTCCTAATAATTGAGTATCCATACTGATTATTTAACAACTAGGAAGATTTGGATGCGTGTAGAAGATTTCTACAGCCCGACAAAACATATTCAGGGGAAAATAGAAGGACAAATGATAACTAATTTCAAACAGGAGCTAGATCAGACAAAATGTCTCTATACTAATCTCTTTAAACAATTATAAATCTGCTAGGGATTTTAGAGAGATTGAAACACAATCTGTTCTTACCCAGGTCTTCTATAATACTGTGAACATGTGCAGAAAACAAATATGAAATACTAGAAAAACATACAAGGAACACAAAATTCTGTCAAACCAGAGCCATAAGGCTTTCATTAGAAATCAATAAGAGAAGCTATTACAAAGTGTAGAGTCTTGGCATCAAAACCCCACACTTGTTTATTACAAATAAAACAATATATAAAGTAAATATCCCCTAAACTGTTACAATAATCCTGGAATGAAATTTTGAACTGCATATTAAAAATAAATAATATTTCCTTGTTAGTTGTTGGGAATCTGGAACTTTTGCAAGTATCTGCCTTGAAATCTGGAGTTGGTTGAATGTATGTTAAAAATCTGCAGAATGATCCTCAATTTGTTGATATTTTGATGTTCTGAATATTGATATCTCCATGCCTTTAAAATCTAGAGCTGTTGTTTCCGCAATTTTCCTTTCAATTGATATTTCTGTGCCTTGAAATCTGGGGTTTGTGAAGCTGTTGCTGAAGATCTATTTGGAATTCTTTTATGTCACTTTTTGACAATGCTTCACTCATTTCAAAATCATAAATGTTTTCAAATATTTCGTGAATAAATTTGGTATTTTCAGGAATTTACTAAATAAATTCATAAAGTTTTTCCTCAAATAATAAATTTATGGATAAATTCATCCACTAATTTGAAATTATGTTGTGTTTTTGTTTCTCATGTATTTACAAAACTATGTGTGATTTTGTAAATCCATTATTTCTCCTTTCCTATAAAAACTCATTTACTTTCACACTGTAACCTTTCTGTGAAATTCATTTACAGATTAAAAAACCGTATGTGGTTTTGTAAATCCATGTCTTGTTTTCTATACTTGGTAGAGTATTTTGCTTTGCTATTTTACTTTCCCCTCAACCTCATTGACAGATTAAAAAACCATATGTGGTTTTGTAAATCCATGTCTTGTTTTCTGTAGTTGGTAGAGTATTTTACTTCGCTCTTTTACTTTCATCTCAACCTGATTTCACACCTGTAACTTGATTTCACCATGTTTGTAAATTATTCTTACTTCTGTAACTCTATATTCAATTTCACATGTATTAACATAAATATCTTTTTTCTCTATTGTACATTAATTTCATCAATATATTCTTGCAAAGCCTCCCTTTATTCATTTTCATGCACATAGAATTTATTTTACCTCTAGTTATAATACATTAACTTGTAATTCCATTTTACCCACTTTGCCTTCCATCATGAAATAAATTTATTTCATAATAGTATTCCTGCCATATAAAATTCTAATTAATACTGGGTATATTTGGGACCCCTCCTTAGCGGTAAATGGTTTGGGATTTGAAGTCCCGAATAACTAGGAGCGAGGGTTGGCAGTTTGGGAGGGTGGTTTCTAAAACTGCGACTTTGGACCCCCTATGTTAACGGGAAATGGCCACGGGGGATCCGAAATCACTTTTTAAATGTTGGATTAAATTATCCATATCTCGAGGCATGAAAGATAAGGAGAGTTTAATTAGTTAAATGTAGGGTGGGCCATAGGCTTTGACCTTTAGCTTTGAGTGTGCTTATGACTAGGATTAAATTTTATTTTTTATAATATAATTTTAATTTTAAATAAATATTTTCATAAAAATATATAATTATATTTTTATAAAAATTAAAATTATATATATAAAAAATAAATAAATCATTCAAAAGCATAAAACTTATATATGCCCTTAGTATTTAACTTAGAAGAAAATGGCTTACAACACACCACTAGAGAGGGAAGTGGTATTTTTGGAAGCAAAGTGGGGGCACCAAGGCGGCAATGTGCATTATTAGAGAGGGAGTGTGATTTTGAGGAAAAGTGGGGGACACCAAGGAGGAAATGTGCACCATTAGAGGGAGTGTGAGTTGGAGGAAACGTTGGGGCCACTAAGGAGAGCATATGGGGCCAAGCTTATTAAAAGGCAAGGAGGGAGCACTTTAGATTATCTTTTAGCACAAGGGCCAGAGTGCTTTTAAGAACAATGAGTCTTAGGTGAGATTCCAAGCGAGTTTCAGAGAACTTTGGGTGTCTCCCTACCTGGAAATTTGGGTATTTTATTCTGAGGCCTCCACAAATCATCATTTTCTGCATTAAGAGTCAACTGTGTGCATTACTTGGGCACAGGGGAAGTGTAAATTGGATTATTAGTTGGGCCAGTTCAACATTTTTGCGAGTGAGAGTTGAGGACTTATTCCTCCACTTTGAAGTTGAAATTTTGGAGGATTTTGGTGGGACATGAATTCTACATCTTTGCAATGCATGTTCTCTTGGGGAGAGCCTACACAAGCCTTTGATGAGTTGTGTTGGATTCCATCTTTAGAGCAGGAACTGGTGTTCTCCGCAGAGGATTTTTTTGTAGGATAATTGGGGGAATTTTCAATAGTGGGCTTGAAGACATTTTCGAAGCACCATTTCTTGTAGAGGGCCACATAGATTGTTCACCTAGGCCCTTTGTACCATTTGGTGGGTTATCCCATATTTTGTATTAGAGGCAAACCCTTGTTGGGGTTTTTTGGGTTTTGGAGGATGATTTGGTAGGTGTGTTTTGAGGGTGATCTGAGCATTTTGCGGACTAAGTCATCCTCTTCTTTAATCAGTCTACAACATATTATCCATAGGATTGTGCACTTTTCCATCCTAAGCCTTACTTCATTTGGGTCAAAGAGATCTTTCTAGGTTTTTCTTTGTTTGTTGAGCAAGCCCGAGTTCCCTTGTCTTATCTCATTTTATGTACTCAGATTGATGATTAATAAAATGGCTTAGCTATTGTTAGTGTATGAGGTGTATCTGATTTGTTGGTTGTGTTAGTTTGGCTATTTATTCATTATTATTTGTTGTTTTAAATTCATCTATGTTATTTACTACATTTTCCAAAAAAGGGATATTACAGTGGTATCAGAGCATGATCTTTGCCAACTGTGGGGAAGTCAACAAGATCATCGAAGAGTGGGGCATGAACGCACAGTAATGGGTGTAACTATAGGCATTATGGTGACTCAAGGAAGGAGGAGTTGCATAAGGAACGATGGATGAGATCCTCAAGAATAATGAGAAAATAATAGAAATGTTGGCCCAATTGAGTGGTGGTGAGATGTTGGCCTAGCAGTTTTTGGGTGCATCATCAGGAGACAAGATGGTAGACTTTGTCATGTGATTAGGCAGGAGCAGGGCCATGTAGTATACACTGGATTGTGATGAGAAAAGTCATGGCAGAGAATGATATAGCTCATTCTTGGGTTAACATAGGGGAAGTCTATGAATTGAGGATTTTGTGATCCGTATTGTTTACAAGTTTTTTTTCCGATAAAATCACATTCACAAATATTTGGTCAATGTGTTTCAAACCATCCAATGTGGTTCATCATCAGGACTAAGATGGTGATTCTAATCCAAGTCTAGAAGTAAATACTGTAGAGATGTAAAGAAAAATAATTCCAACGGTTAAATCATAACGGTAATCAAATGTATCAACAATATTTAATTTTATATTAAAAGTTTTATTATGTATTTCCTATGAACATATTAATTATTAAATTATTTTATAGAAATTATAGATTTAATTAAGAAATGAATATACAAGGAATATATATAATATATATAAATATATATATATATATATAATATAATATAATATATATATATATATATTATATATATTATATATATATAATATATATATAGATATATAAAATGAAACATAAAATAAAATAAAGGACAAGGAAGGACGAAAAAAAATTAAAAAACCCATAATAAAATAAGGGATAATGTCGATGAAACAAGACAGAAGGAATTACAAGTCAAGAAGGAACACAATCAATAAGCCAAGAGCAACAGTCAAATCATAACTTTAGTAAAATATATTAATAATAGTTCAATTTTTTTATCAAGTAGTTTTAAGTGTGACTTTTTGGAAAGTTTTCTAATTTATTTTCTAATCTAATTTGTCTAGAATCCGACAAAGATTCATTGAAACCACAAGTTTGACAGCTGAACTCTTCACAATCGAAGCGCCCCTGAGATTTTTGAAGGTGTGAATCCATAGATGCAGTCAAAAATATAGTTTAAGCAACACAAATCAAAATTTGGCCTCAAACAGTTCTTCTAGATTTCGGCCAGAGATCCGTCGAAAACTCCAAAAAGTCACACTTAATGACTACTACTTTTTTTATTACAAGTTTTTAAATGTAATGTCTAGGAACCTATCAATTATTAAATTATTTATATAAAATAAGAGTTTTAACTAAGAAATAACAATAAAAGATTATATATAAAAAAATGAAAAAAAATAATAAGGGATAAGGAAAGTACCAAAAATTAATTAAATATTACAAAGAAAAAATTGAAGATTAATAAAAATAAAATAAGATAGAACTTGCTGACACCTAATCTTTGGGATTAGGTAAAATAATGTAAACATTATAAGTAGTAAAAATAAAAAGAAGTTGGAATACAAAGAGACATTGGGAGATGAAACTCAATAGTCTCCCTATCCTTGTACATATTCATATTCTCTCTTAATGCAAAACAATGGAGTTGTCTTTAGTGCGAATTTTTCGAGTGTTCGATGCTGAAATCAAATGGAAAAATTTGTTGTGAAATATTGATTTGTGTTATTTACACTATTTTTTTGACTATATATATGGATTCAACACCCTGAAAAACCCCTAGGGAAATTCTATTGTGCAGGGGTTACCCATAAAACTTGTGATTTCAATGAATTCTTGCCGGATTTTAGAGAAATTAGACATGAAAAATCCACTGGAAAAGCTTCCAAAAAGTCTCACTAAAGACCACTCAGAAAATAAATAAATAAATAAATAAATAAATAAATAAAAATAAAAATAAAAAAAAAAAAAATAAAATAAAATAAAAATAAAATTCATTTGTGGAGTTACTCTTGGTCTGACATGGTATCAGAGCTAGCTCCCAAATTAGTTTTTTGTGTTGTAAGTCCTGTCATTTTCCTGCCATTAAGTTGGCACTATGTTCTGCCTTTTTTGCAGTCTTCTTTCTTAGTCAGTCTCTGTCAAATATCTACCTCTTCATATTCCCTTATTCCATGTAAGAACATTATTATAAAACCTCTCATTTCATTGCTCCACACTCTCCCCCCTTGCCCCTTTTTTTCAAGAATAAAAAACCGAAACATTTTCATGTATAGATGAGATGTTTTACATATTCATGGTTCCAATACTCTTTAGACTTTGGCATGTATTACAGACATACATCTTATGATAGGCCAAGGAAAAAGACCCCTGATTCACTTCCGATAAAAAACAGAATAGTAATGTTCTCCAACACTTCTAAAAGAAACAATATTATGCTCAAAAAACATGCCATCAAGGGAAACTCTAAGAAATATAGAAAGAGAATCAAAACTAAGGCAGAAAACATGGAATCACCCTGTGAAAGGCAATAAAGGCCACAAACAAAAAATAGAGTGAATTAGACTAAAGCAAAAGAGCCCTCACTACGAATAGATCAGTCCATGATCTGTTCAAAAAACATATACCCAGGGAAAAGTGAGAGAGAACGCTTGGAGATGCCATCAACATCAACATTTTTCTCTTTGTAGATATGTTGAAAGGAAACCTTTGAGAAGTGAGCCTTGAGATCTAAGATACGTTGCATCCACTTGAAGAGGATTGTGACTTGTAAAACAAAGTTGTCTTGTATCCAACGCATGGTGGAAAGGGAGTCCCCAATAAATAAATATTATCGATGTTGAGCCAGAGTGCCACCTACAAAGCTCCCAACAATGCCAACATCTCATCCCTGCAGTTATTTCCTATACCCCCGAACCATCTAAAGTGAAAGGATAGATGAGAGTCAATATGGAGAGAGACTTCACACCCGCATTGCCCATTAGAAGAGGCACGATCGAAGAAGAAAATAGGAAAGATGTTAGCCAGATCAACAAAAATAGTATCTTGGGAAGAAAACTTAGGGAACCATGGCCCCACCTCCATGAAATATGCCATAGTAGTGATGGAAATTAAAAAAAAAAAAAAACATCTTGGGAGGAACCTTCAAAGATGTATACATTTCAAGCACGCCAAATACTCCAAAAAACATAGAGAGGAAATGCTCTATAAGCCTGATTTTGTTGTTCCCAAGAGCTAATGTGGGCTGCCAAAAAAAAATAGTCCACATCAATCTGTAATCCCAAGAGTGAAATCACTTGATTCCAAATATCTTAGGCAAAAGGGCAAAGGCAGAATAGATGTAAGCAATCCTCCACTGCAAACTTACAAAGTGAACATCTGTTAGGACTAATAAAACCCTTCTTCAAAAGAGAGTCCCAAGTGAGAATACGATTATGAAGGGTTAACCATGTGTAACATACAATCTTAAGTGGGACCCCCAAGCTCCACATAGGATCAGTTTGACCAACAAAGGGAAGGGATAGTAAACAAGAGATAATGTGTTATCCTTGATGCTTATTGGGTGGTGGCATTAGAGAATGTGACTTGTCCTCTCCGTATAGTCGATTGTGATAACGCACCATCAACGATCATTGTCAAGAACCGCAGGTGAGCCTGCCGACCTCGACCTATGGAGAGGGCTCGAATAATAAGGAGAGGAACTGAGGGCTCGACAAAGCCCACCACCAATAAGCATCAAGGAAGTAGGATGCTTCTCATGCTGCAATGAAGCCGTCAAATATTTTTCCTCCCCATTCCAGTATGTCTGACTATGTGGACAAAGAAATACCAGACTTACAGAGATTACATCTATATACTTCCCATTCGGCCTCCATGAACACTAGAATCCTAGGTTCACTTGCATGTGGTCAAAAAATGGAGGAATGAGGCAACAATTGACCCCTCCCAATATTGTCCAGATTGTTTAGCCTCTGCTGGACAAGGAAATTGATTAATGGAGCAGATAGAATGTGGCTACCCAGAATTCCTTTTATGGAATCCAAACCCACTTGTATTCTATGTCCATCCCCAACAACCCAGTGCAGGTTACTACATAACCATGGCACCACAGTCCTTAGGCTTCGCCATATGACTGAAATGTAGGATTTTGATGGGGTTCTTGCTGCTATCTACACCTCTAGCACACCCAGGGGAATGTTCTTGTCCGTCATGATGGAATCTCAGAGACCTATATCTCTAAACATACACCATATATTGGTCGTCTGGAGCGCTTGATTGAAGCTTTTAATGTTCTGAATTCTCCAACCACCCATATTTTCTGGTCTAGAGATGATATTTAGCCCATCAAGTAGAATATTTTTACAGGGACTGGATCCAGACCAAAAAAAATTGCAGTAATAGACTCAATCTTTTTTATGATAGCATGTGGAATTTGGAAAATGTGCATCCAAAACACTGGGATTCCTTGAAAAATAACTCAGACCATATTTAAGCTACCTCCCAAAGATAGCCATCTATGGTCCCATCTGAGTTAAGTCCTCTCGAATTTTGTAATAAGTCATTCCAAATCCGATATTCTATGTTTTTTCAGTTTCAATATGCATCCCAAATATTTAAATCTCTAAGATAAACATGAGATCTTCACCCCAAAAATGGGTGTTATACCTTTTATCTCTGGTGAGTCACCCTCATCTGAAATAAGCTAGGATTTATCACTGTTTATATAGATTCCATAAGCCCTATGAAAGTTATGAAAAGAATTGTGAAAGGATTCCCATTCAACAATTTTTTCCTCCCCTGCAATTTGGGCCCCCCTGCTCTCTACGGCCTTCACATTGTTGAATTATGTGTAAATGTGATGTTTGTTTGTTGGTTTACAATAGATTGATGTTTCTTATTTGAGTGCCATATGTTGAATGGCATGCGATGCTACTCTCTTCGTATTGCTAGATGAATGCACAGTGAAGTGTATGTTGGACAATAAAATGTTTGGTTCATCATGAAAATGCTCTGCATAATACGTCGATTGGTGGTCCATCGAATGGTACTATGTAAGGTCTGTGGTATGGACTTCTAAAAAAAAGTGCACGTTGACTAGTCCATGTAACCTGATGTGGTGAATTACTGGTATGTTGTGTTGAAACTTTTTTTAAAGGGTTGCATTGAACACTGTGAATGTTGTGCACCTGAACTAGCTTTTGATGGTCGAAAACATAGAATATTTGTGTATGAAATCATATATGTGTCGGTTGTTAAAAAAAAAGTGTTCTCATATGATTATTTTTTTTGGAGTTGTTGGTTTATGTTTATAATCACTGTGAATTAAGGTCATATAATGTGTGTTTGGTGTTAATAACTCTCCCTTGAAATTTATATGGATTTACATTTGAAGGTTGTAAGCATTTATGAAGGCATATATGGCATATAAAAGTGGGTTGAAAAATATGATAATGGAATATGAAAGTGAGTTGAAAATGCATTGTGTTATTTTTGAAATCCATATGCTATGTGATGATATGTATGGCATGAAAATGTGATGGTATTTATGGTATATGGTATGTATTATGGTATGCCATATGGATGGTATATATTGAGAGAGTTCATTTTTAATTGATGATTTTTTTTAGGACATAATCAGTCAACTTTATTGCAAAAAAATCAACCTTTTGTTGCAACCACTGTAATTTTGAGGCCATATTAGACTATATGATGCATTCGCTCATCTCCATTGTGGTTGTATTTCTCTCTGGAAAAGAGAACTATCATGAGTGGTCGTAGAAGATAAAACACACCTTGATTTTTAGTGAGTTGTGGAAAGGGGTTTGTGAAGGAGAAGGAGACAATGCACCTGAAAATCCAACTTCAGATAAGGAGCTTGCAATTTGGAAAACAAGAACAACAAGGCCTATGCCTTGATTGCAACATCCGTAAATGAAGATGCGAGTCACCATATTTCTCCATTTTCAAATGTCTTTGAAGGCTTAAAGAAGTTGAAGGAATTGTATGAATCACACCCTGAACTTGAAGTGGTTCAATTGATGATTAAGTTGTTCAATCTTGAATTGAAAAATGATGAACCTATTTCCTTAGCATCAGAAGTAAGATCCATTATGCATGACATAAAATCCATTGGTGTTGAAATAGATATTCCTCTCATAGCTTATGTCAAGGAAATATATCCCACCTTTTCATATTAACTTGATTCATTGCAAGCAAGTAGAAACCTTAAGGATATTACCTTTGACTCCCTTGACAAGAAGTTTGTTGAGAGAAAGAAGGATTTTGGGAAGAAGAAAACTCCTCAGTATATTGAAGAAGTTGTGTTCCTTGCACAAAAAGAGAAGAATCAAGCACAAGATTCTTCTAGAGGAAGAGGTGGCTGAAGAGGAAGAGGAAGGAATTATTTCCAAGGAGAAAGGTTTGATCTTCATTGCATGCGATGCAATAGAGATGGACATGATGCTTCCACATGTAAGCTGTCTTGGAACATAATTGAGTAGGAAAGAAATGAAGGAAAAGATAAAAAACCTGACAAAAGGAAAGGTAAAACACCTGAATCCGCTCATTATGTTGTGGCACACTGCAACATTGGAGTAACTAAAGACTTATTCAATGCTTCACTTGCTTCATGGAAAGATGTTTGGTTGCTTGATTCAGGAGAAAATTACCACATGAATTTAATAAGAGATTCTTTGAAGAAGCCCCAATAGTGCCATTAGGGCTTGGCACCATAAGGATCAAACTTCCTTGCCTTCCATACTTTCTTCTACATGATGTTATATACCTACTAACGCTGAGGAGAAACTTGTTGTATTTGGTCCACATCTTCTAGCAAGGACACTCTATTCACATATTTGATGGCACCATTAAATATGTGTATGGAGCAAAGATGCTTGGTTACTTGATTCAGGAGAAACTTTCCACAGGAATTCAGAAGAGATACCTTTGAAGAATCCCTCATAGTGCCATCAAGGCTTGGCACCATCAGGCTCAAACTGCCTGGTCTTCCAGAATTTCTTCTACATGATGTTCTATACCTTCCAGAGTTGAGGAGAAACTTGATGTCTTTGGTCCACATCCAACAGCAAGGAAACTCCATTCACATATTTGATGGCAAGTTTGAGGTCAAAAAATTATCAGATCACTCACTTGTCATGACTACAGTAGAAGAAGAAATACTTCTAAAGCTACAAGGAACCTTTGCTCGTGCACATAACTTTTCATACAGTTCCCATTATGATGAAGGTACATTCCCATAAACTCTTTTATGACATGCTATATTTGGACACTTAAACTATGACAACCTTCGTTTGTTGAAGAAAAATGGTGTTACTAGTTTGCCAACTATTCCTAGGAAACTTAAGCAATGTGATGCTTATATCTTATGAAATCACAACAAACAGTTTTTTCATGATTCTCATTCCAGAGCACATAGAAAACTTGAAATGATTCATTCTTATTTATGTGGCCTAATGCCTATTACTTTTGCAAATGGTAATAAATATATGATGACATTTATTGATGACTACACCAGAATGTGTTAGGTTTATTTATTGAAGAGCAAATCTGAAGAATTTGAAACATTTAAGAACTTTCATGCATGGATTGAAAATGATGCATAATCTCATATTGGCTCTATTCATAATGATAATGGAAAATAATACACATCAAATGAATTTGAAAACTATATTCGCCAACATGGGATCAAACATCAAACAACTGTGCCCTATAATCCCCAACAGAATGGAGTAGCTGAAAGAATGAACATGACAATTGTTATGAAACTAGCTCACAAAAAGATAGAAAATATAGATAAATGCCTTAGAAATAAGCCTCTTCCAGGGGGAAACCTCCTTTACATTACACAAATGGACAATCCTTGGATGATACAAATGACAAGACCTCCTTTCTATATATAGGAGTCTAAGGGGTCATAATATAATTAGAGTCGACATAAAAATAATAATGTAAGGGCACAATAATAACAATAGTGGGCTTCTATGGGACACAATAATAACAATATGGGGACTACATGGGCACAACAATTTAATAAGGGAGTTGTACTAATAACAATAAGGGGTTACACTAGTAGTATAGGGACCTAACATTCCCCTCTCCTTCAAAAAGTGTTGTCCTCAATGCTTGAGTAGCTCTTGATGCTTTTGTATAAAATTCTTGTCCTCCCATGTGGAAT